>BQKN01061199.1:44763-134369 GCA_022839385.1 Asparagus kiusianus | reverse complement strand
TTTGTGAAAACTCATGTATTTTGCAAGTGTATCCAAAACATGAAAATATGATATACATAAAATTTGATGTTTTGATATAAACAATATTTTGAAACCTTATGAAATGATTTTATAGACTTAATACAATATGTATACAATGATTGTTAAGTCCATAAACCAAAACTTGTGTATATATATATAACTATATATAAAAAAACCAAATACGTGTGTGTATATATGATTGAGCTTAAAGTATTAACACACATAATATAAAACCTAAACTAAATATACCTAAGCTTGATTGATCTTCGATGTAGCTCAACTTGGTACTCTTGCGGATAAAGCTAGAACTTGGATCTTCAATTTGAATTGCATAGGCTTCACTCCATAATTTCGCCAACCTTCATTTGATATGATCGTGAATGCTCAATTCTATCCATCCTCCAACATATTATTTGTCTACAATAAATAGAAATACACAAACACTAGACAAACAACATTAGTCATAAATTATTTGTTAAACATTATCAAAACAAGAAGGCCAACACCCTTTTGAAGCGCTCGGCTTGGATTCGGAAGCCATTGATCGGGATGAGAAAGGCTTTGTAAACGCTTTCTTCGAGCAAACTTTCGTGAGCGTGAGAACTCTACCAAGAGAATGGCGAGCACATTATATAGCCGAGGGTTCAACGGTTGAGATTTGCTAACTCGAATGTATCGAGCAGCTCAGATCTCCAACGGCGTTTTGAATTTGACGCCCATAAAGGCCTCGACCGCTAGGATTCTGAACCAACGGTCCGAGTTAAGCGCGGAAGCGAGGTGTTCTGTCGCCTCACACTTAATACGAAATGACGCACCACCTTAGCTAGCAAGTACATGGGACCGTAAGCAAACACGCGGGCCACCTACACTTGACTTCGCCTGCAGCATGAACTCGTCTATGCTCGAGTTTTGCCGGCAGCACAAACTCGCTTATGTTTGAGTTTCGCCTGTGGCACAGACTCGCCTGCGCTTGAGTTTCTCTTGCAGCACGAACTCGCCTGTATTTGAGCTTCTCCTGTAGCACAAACTCGCCTGGGGCATAAACTCGCCTGCGCATGAGTTAGGCGCTGGATAGTGATACACAACAAAAAAAACTAAAAATGAAAGGAAGGTATGTACAACGTATCAAGGAATCAAGAAGACGCAAAGTTCATTAGTTGTTTCTAGACAATACATTCAAACAAAGTTATGACTTTACAATCAAGTGAGTCATAACATTACATTCAAGAAAACGAAAGATTGAACAGGACATTTTGAATCTACTCCTCTCCTACGAGCTAATTCTAAAAGTTTAAAAGACGCAAGCTCAGCTTTGACTGTGGCTATCTTCTCCACATGCATAGTGCGAGCTTCGTCCTCTGCCTCCTGCCAGACCCTCGCCTCAAAAGAAGCATTAGCGACGGTGTCGTCTTGGCGCATCGACAGAAGAGTACGCCTCTCCCTTGCGAGAACACCATGCACGGTCTCACTCTGAATGCGTAGGCCTATCAAACTCGATTCCCCCTCAGCATACGAGATCACGCCTGAAAGAATTGAAGAAGCGGTAGCCTCCATGTCAGCTTGTAACAGACGTTGTCGAAGATCCAGACGATTGATAAGGGATTCTTTGTCTTCTATGTCTTACCTTCGGTACTCTCGCTGCCACATTCCGCGACGATGAGCTGAAGCCAAGAATAGCGTCACATCGGGCTCCAAATTCGTCTGCCGCAGATTCTCCAACTTTGTTAAAAGTGACTCCATGTCGAGGAGTCTAATCGAACAGTGTATGGTGATCCTATAGTCGCCCAGATGCCGGATGCATGCTACGTGATCTGAGAAGGACTACTTCAAGTCCGCGAAGGTATCACGGCCCTGGTCGACGAGCGAGATTACCCGCTTCACAGCGCTCACCAATTCCTCAACCTGGACCTGCGAATTAGCAGAGTCCGAGGGTTTAGACTCCGGACCATGGTTAGGTACAGGAGCTGAGGAAGAGGCATCATTCTCCGTCTTCTTCGAAGCAGATGTCTTTACTCGCGGCGCCATCCTGAACAAGAAGGGAATAATGAACGCCACGACCTCTTCAACAAGAAGGAAGGGCGATATATAACGTACAGCCCAGGTGCGCGCTTGTCATTTAACGGTGTAGATCGGGCGTGGGGAACGACAAACTCCCACTGTGCCGCCTTCAACGCGAAAAGACGTGACAACGTCAGCCCAGCTGGCAAGCACGAGAGGCCGCGACCGGATAAGTGGCTAGCCCAAATCAGCATTCATCTCGCTTGTGGCTTGGTTCGCCTATGGCCAAAATTCGCCCGCGGCTTGAATTCGCCTATGGCCAGAATTCGCCCATAGCTTGAACTAGTCTTAATTCTGCCTATGGCTCGAATTTGCCTATGGCTAAAAGTCCACCCATGGTGACCTCATAGAAACAGATAAAAACGGAGGTATAAGAGGCAACAGCAACAGGAGGAATATATGCACAAACACATTTGGGAAATCGAAGGGGCATAACATTCATCCAGTTCTAAGACAGTACATTTGAGCAAAGTTATAACTTTATAATCAAACAAGTTATAACGCTACATTGAAAGCAAAATGAGACGAAATGTCTTAACACTGCTTTAGTCCTGAAAGCCTAGTCCATCAAACTGAAGGACGCGAGTTCAGCTTTGACCGCGGCCACCCTTCTTGCATGGTCCTCCTGGGCTCTGTCCTCAGCCTCCTTCTGAGTCCGAACCTCGAAGGTTGAAGTAGCAGTAGAGTCTTCTTGACACAGGGTCCCAAGATTTCAAGTTGCCTCTTCGATGGCCATACCAGCATTCGAGCTCTTAAATTGGAGCCCGCTCAGTGTCGTCTCTGCTTGCTCCAACTCAGCCTTCAAACGAGCAATGGTAGAGGTAAGGACGTCCATCCGGGCCTGCAACAAATGTTGTCGGTCCGTCAAAAGGCCAATGTGGGACTCCAAGTCGGCTATATTCCACGCCCGCACCTCCTGTTCCCACGTCCCCCGACGCCGGGCGTGATACAAGAATGGTTTCCCGTCAGCCACTGGATTCACACACAATAGGTGCTCCAAGCGCGTCAGCTACGATTCCAAGTATAGTAGCCTCATCATGCAACATGTAGCGATTCGGGATTCGCCCAGCCACCTAAGGTCGGCCATGCGATCCAAGAGGGACTGCTTGAAATCAGAATACACTCCCAAACCAAGACTAACAAGGAAGATCACTTGCTTCGCAGCATTCTCTAGTTCTGCAACACGAGCCGGTATAGGAAGAAGTTCTAAGGGAACAGGCTCTTGGCCACTGGCAAGTATCGCGATAGGCGGAACCTTGAGGCAGAGTCCTGCTTCAGGCGGTGGAACGGATTGGGAAGTGGACGTAGCCGCAGGCCCCCCGGATTCGTCATCCGAGACAAGGATAGGCTCAGGCGGAGACCTCTCAACGGCCGACGCACCTTCTCGACATGGACAACACAGTGAAGGGGTTAAAATCGTGAAACAACTCAAGAAGATTGAAAGCAAAGATACCTTAGGCAGTGGTGTCCTCGGCGACGATGGAGGAGGAATCGTCCCGTCTCTTCTTCGAAACGGTCATCTTTACCCGCGGTGCCATCTCGGATGCAGAAAAGTGGGGTTTTCTCCGAAGAAAGCAATAAGCCTATGACTTCTTCTAACAAGGGAGATGAGCATTATATACACATTGCTTAGATGACTACCCACCGTTCGATTGGACAATTCGAGCCAAATAGCCAAAGGTAAGGCCGAACGATTCAGAATCCCGTGTGAATGGTCGAGATATGGTGGTTTTAAGCATGATCTCTAGCCAACGGCTCGGATCAAGCATGAGGAACGGAGAACCCGCCACTACGCCGCCTTTAATATGGAGTGACGTGCCCACGTCGTCTTAACTGGAGAGCGTATTAATACACGAACAGACACGTGGCCCACTAAGAGCAAAGCCCACCTACGAGTCGAATTCTTCATTCGTGCTCGCATGGCTCAAGCTCGCCTGATGGCCCAGGCTCAAGCTCGCCTGATGGCCCAGGCTCGTGCAGCGCTTCGGCCTACCTAGTCTAAGTCTAGCTATAGCTAGAGTCTCCACCGCTCTCAAATTCGTCTAAAAAGTTGAACCTAATTAAGGTTCAACCATGGTTTGAGCTAGTCTTGGTTCCGCCTGGAGCTGAAATTCGCCCGCAACTAGAATCCGCCGGCAACCAGAACCCACCCGGCGCGAGTCCACCGACGGTGAACTTGACGGCGCCCGTTGTGAACAGCGTCAAAAAAAAGTGCACACACTCAAAATAAGAGGGACAATGACTGAGACAAAAGCATGATTCCATTCATTAAGAGAGGTTTGAATACAATGATACAATCAAAATCAAGTTACAAAGCTCTCAGTCGCGACTCCACCTCGCGAATCTTCGCAGCGCGCTTAAGCTCGAGCCTCTTCAAGATCTCCCGATGAATATCCTCCTCAGTGCGCGAAACCAAGTCCTGGATAGTGTGCCTCGCCTCCTTGAGGGCTCGGTCTTTCTCCTCAATGGTGTCACGACCAGCTACCGTCGAAACTCGAGTTCCTCTAACTCCCCTATCAGCTGCTCGCGAGCCTTCTCCTGGTGGCTGATGAGGCCTGCGCATTAGCAATGGTTTGTTTGGTCTTAGCTATCTCTGAAGACAAGCGAGAGATACGGGAGTCAGCTTTTTGGTGCTCTCGGCTCACTCGTTCGCCCTCGGCCTTAACACGCTCCAACTCTTCTGTCAGCCTCGTCTCCAATAACATTATCTCATCCAGTCGATGGTCGTGCTTCTCCAATGTTGTTTGGACCTCGTCGGATGCAAGACGAAGAATTTCAGAGTCCTTGGCACGAAGGGCGAGCAGCTCTCGAATAGTCCGCTTTGCTTTCTCTAAACATTGGGAATACGGATTGATGGCGGAGGCACCAAGCATCTTGATCAAGAAGCTCATGTGATAGTCAAGAGCCTCCTTGAACTCCTCGAAAGGACAACTTGTTTCTAATACGAGCTTGACGTTGTTAGCAAGGGCGTCTTGGAGGTTAGCAAGGGTTTCATCTACCGCCCTCTTGCGTGAACGAGCCAAAGGAGAAAGGGTAGCCTCATTGACCTCAGATGTCACCACCGGGGCCATGATCGAAGCGCTGGTGGCCATGGCAGCAGAAGTGGTGGTAGAGACCACTAACTCGAGGGTTTCGGTAGCTCCCCCTTCGGCCATCCGCCTCTCCACTTCGGCCTGGTCACACTCGCCCAGCGACAGAGTAGGCCTTCCCTTGACATCATTTTCTGAGAACATGTAGTCAGCCTAATTCTTATGGCTGATCCCCAGAGCCCTCTTCTTCTTGCCTTTATGGTCCACTTCTCCTAGGATGTTGAGGCATATGTGGTAGTGGCCGAGCATCTCCCATAGAATGTCCACCACCAGAGGGAAGCTGGTCGAAAGGTGATCAATCTCATCTTGACCTGGTACGTACTCTTCGTAGGGAAAACTCCCCAAAGGCAGCTCGGACACATCGTACATCTCATGGAGAGTTATGCCAAGCTCACCGTTGGGGGTGAAGAACGTACCACTGTCTGGGCAATAAAGTTCTAGAATACTGTGGAACTGAGGAGCACTGATCTTCAGACCATGTTGAGTGGCCCGAATAGCCAAATACAGCTCTAAACCCGCAAGGTCGGAATTCTCATCCAAGATGTACTCGGTGATCTTAGACCACCAGGTGCTGCTATCAGGCGCCGAGTAAATCCACCCTAGAGCCCTGAAATCCTTTGGAGGAAACTGTCCCCTAGCCCGAAAGAAACGGTGACGGAAGGTCTTCGCCACCGTAGTCGTCTCCTCGACGGGCAACTCATTGTACAGCAGGCCAGGACGCAGAGCGATCACACGCTTGCAGGAGCTGTTGACCCATACCCAGGCGTCGAGCCAGTGAAGACGCCGCAGGTCACCCCATCTTGGGTCAGAGTCAGATCCCATTTCATCGTTCTCGGAACCGCAAGCGACCGCAACTCGACGATTGAAAACCCCCTTGGCATACTGGGAAGGTAGTAGTGGACTCCACCCACAACACGGAGCCACCTGTTCTCCCCGAGCAACAGAGTTGAAGGGTCAACAGTAGCGTTACCAAACAAGAACTGAGGCTTTTTCAAATCTGTCCTAGCCTCGTCCGTCAACACTACATCCGTAGTTAACTCGCGCAACGTCAAGTGGTGCCCGTCGATTACTTCTTGATTAATTCACTCGGCTTGTCGGCGGCAAACGCGGGCACAGGGTCAAGGAAAGGGAATCGGGGAGGCGCCGTATAGCCCGTACCCCCAGCAAGACCAATGGCTACACCCTTTGGGAGGGCCTCGTCAGAAAAAGTGGCTGCAAGGCAAAGCCGGAGAGTTAGAACAGAATCCACTCTCGGGGTCAGAAACTCTCTCAAGTCCCCCAAACAGGCGAATCTTGCCCGGCGAAACCAATTTCGCCTGACAAGTGTTGAGTTCGCCTGACAAAGGGCAAATCCACTTGACAAAAGTAGAACTCGCCTGTCAAGGCAGGATTCGCCCTCACTTGACAAAGGCAGAACTCGCCTATTAATGCAGGATTCACCTTCACCCGATGAAAGCTGATTTCACCTGTCAAAGCAGAAGTCGTCTTCACCCAATGAAGGTTGAATCCGCCTGAAATAGGTTAGTTTCACCCAAATCGGAAAAATTACCAAAAATGGCAAAATCCGCTGAAGAAGACGAGCAGTGCACATTTTCCCGACCCAGCATCAATCGTTAAATGCAAAGCCGTTAAACAAACCATGAGACTTACCCAAGTGTGTCCCAGGAGCGCTGGAGACCGTACCGGCGGCAACGCCACCAGAATAGCGACCGGGACCCTTTCCCTTCGCAACGCATTTCATAGCCTTCGGCGCCATATTAAAAAGTCGGAAACGAAGATGGAGTTCTTTCTCTCTAAAAATTTCAAGCAAGCAGAAATTCCTGAGCAGTAGTCCTCAAAGGAAGAAGACGAAGCCATTTTAAAGGCGAGACGCTTGCGGTTGAGGGACGTGGCCACGATCGAAACTGACGGCCCAGATCGCCCTCAAGAGACGAGACGTTAGCAGTTAAGAGGCGTGGCCACGATCGAAATTGACGGTCCAGATCGCTCTCAACAGTTCGGTTTCTGGCGGTTACAGAGGAACCATCAAAACAAGGAACGAGTCGGGCAAGTCGAAACCCAGAACCCGAACCAAAATTCATGATTGAATCTAACGGCCGGATTCAGAAACTACAGTCATGATTCTTCATCGAGCGAAGCGCACGGAAATGACGTTGCTTTGTCAAATCGCATTTAATGCGACCCGACGAGCCCACGCGGCCTTAGCTGGAAAGCACGACATTTCGCCAACGAACACGTGACTCGCCTTCCGCCAATTCAAACTTCACCTGTGAGGATAAATTTCACCCGAAAATACGTGGCTCGCTCTCCACCATATCAAATCTCACCTGCGAAAGTGAAATTCGCCTGCGAACATCTACCTCGCTTCACCAGTGAGAACGAGTCTCGCCTGAGCCGCTCGTTTATTTAGCCTAGTCTCATGTAGCCCAGCTTGTCAGAAGTGTCGAGCCATCAACTCGCATGAATGGAACAGTCTCGCCTGCGCAGTCAGACCTACCAAGCGATACAACCCATTGACACACCCTCCGGGCACACCCACGGGTTAGAGAAGAAGTCTTAGCATTAAACCTAAGAGAAACTACTCGACAACTCATCATACTGAGGGGAATAGTATGTATGGCTAGCCCGATTCAAACGGTAATCGGTAAAGACATATCAAATCCGTTGAAGGCTGGGGATTTGCCAAAAATCTCAAGAATCAATCATGAAGGGGGAAATATACACATAAGATATGGAAAAAAGCGACAAATAGATAAAGAAAACATGATTCCATTCATAGCTAATTTAACAATACATTTAAAAGTTATGATGTTACAATCAAAACGAAGTCATGATAAAACAAGAAAAAGCACTAAAATATCAACCCACTCGGTCGAACTTATGCTAGCTCGATAAAGGAGGTGAGTTCAGCTTCAGTGGCGACTATCTTCCTTGCCTGATCCGCTCGGACCCGATCCTCCGCCTCCCTTCGGATCTTAGTCTCAAAAGACGTAGCAGCGACAGAATCCTCTTGACGAAGTGTCTGAAGGGCCTGCATTTCCCTTTCAACTGCTCTGTGAATGCTCACACTTTCGAGTTGCAGACTTTTCAGAGCCGCCTCTTCTTCTATGAGCTGAGCCTTCATTCTAGCAATGGTAGAGACGGAGGCATCAATCTTTGCCTGCAGCAGACGCTGCCGGGTGAGTAGATCCGCGTCGAGAACCTCCTTGCCTGATAGGTCCCTCTCCTGAATCTCCCACTCCCGTGTCCTTCTGATACGAGCCTGAGCCACGAGCCGCTCCACGTCCTGTTCTGAAATAGCCCGCAATAGGACTTCCAAGCCTGTCAGACGCGACTTGAAATCGAGAAAATTGACCAAACAACGCGAGGCCTCTCGAGCCTCACCCATACGCCTGAGAGCGGCGACGCGGTCCATCAGGAAGGGCTTAAAGTCTGCATAGGCTCCCCAGCCGAGGCTAGTGATAGAGACCGCCTGCTTCATGGCATTCTGCAGTTGCCTGAGGATGCCCTGTGCAGATCTAGAACTCGGAGAGGCAGATTCCTGACCAACCGAAACCATGGCAATGGGTTGGATCAGAGGGACGGTCCCTTCGCCAGGAAGAGGAGACTGAGAAGACCGCTGAGGGGAAGCATAGGTGCGTTCCTCCTCCTCGTCATCCCAAAGAACGATGGGTTCAGGCCGGACAGCCTTCTTCTTCCCCTTTGAACCGTATCTTCCCATTCCCGAAGCCATTTCGAATCTGGAAAGTCTGAGTTTTCTCTAAGAAGGTTTGAATGAGAGGACTTGCAAATGTAGTGATCCCCCTACAAAGGAGATGAATCGACACTATATACGCAGGATCTCGACCGTCGAGATTCACTGACCGCTTGAAGCAGACGGTTTCGATTCGGCGGTTCCAATCGAGTGGGCATAAACATAGCAAAACGTTTGGAATACTGCACAGAACGGCCAAGATCGAGTGACTCACTCATGACCTCTTGTCGGATCAACGTTTGAGATCAAAAACATCGTCGGATCCTCCCCCTTGAGGTGAGTGCGAGAAGACGAGGTGTCGTCTTAATTAACAAGCATAGGAACTTCCCCCACGAACACGTGGCTTGCTCTCATGGGCCTGAATTTCAAAGGAGGAGGGGCCCCAACTCGAACGGCACCAAACTCGTCTGGGTGCACTCGCACCACTTGAATTTGCTCAAAGGTCTCGACCTAACCAAGGCAGTCAAATTCGCCTTAACTCATCAGGAACCTCTTTATTTAAAGTGTTCCAGACCACACGCAAGTTGGTTTAGGTCTGAAAACTTTGAAGGGGGTCTTGTAGGCGGTAAAAATTACCTTTGTAGATAAGCCTGAAATCCGCCTGCGTGTTCAAGTCGCCCGCACGACTTGAAAATTAGGCCTACCCGTGTACTTGACTCGCCAGCACGAGCCAAGACCACGCGATCACTAAATTCGCCTACATTTAGGCAATCTGCCAGGCGATCAGAAACTCGCCAACAAACTTGACGCGCCCACGCAAGTTAAGTTTACTTGGGAGCTAAAACTCGCCTACATGCCTAGACGATCAGCCAGGCGATCAACATCCTAACCACAGACTCAATAGAGTACCTAGCGGCTGCTACATCACGTATAGTGATGGGCCTTCCTATTTCCCACGATATGAAGGGAAGGAGCACAGTACTCCAAACCCATCAAGTAGCCGCTCACAGTACGAGATGACCCGTCAAATCCATGCAATCGCCAAACTCGCCTGTATGCCTAACTCGCCTGCACGAGTCAAGATCATCCAAGTGACTAAAATTCACCAAACTCACCGGCGTGAGTCAAGAGCTGAATTCGCCCGCGATAGACGAACTCGACAAACTCTCCAGAGTACTTGGTGGCCGTTATATCACGTACAGGGATGGGCCTTCCCATCTCCCACGACGTGAAGGGGTGGAGCACAATACTCCGAGCCCATCAAGTAGTCGTTCATGGTACAAGTGAGAAGCATGGTATCTCCCAACAGTACATGGTCATATCACATGATTCAAGGGAGTAACCACGCCGTCTCTCCTCTATTTAAGAGCCTCCCCTGGCAACAGGAAAGGGGTTCGTAGTCAATTGATTAATTCAATCAGTTAGCTGGAACATTAGCTCTCAACTCTCGTCTGAGTTGACGACAGGCTCTTTGCATGATCTTTGCACTGTAGCATCTTCTCCTAGCTTCGGGTCCTGACCACCACCGAACTTGGAAACCCGAACTCGACCAGCACGAGCTTCTACTGCGCACTGAAGCTCACCAACAACCTAGATCGAATCGTCCAAGGGAAGCAGACTCAGTGCAAGAACCAAGCGAGGCATCCTATCGCTACCAAAGTCCCCATGTTAAACAAGGAATGCCTAACCTCCACTTCTGTTGTAATTTCGATTCGTTAGTTTGTAATAAGCTATTTTTATCAATACAAACAAAACCCCCATTTCGGGAAATCAAAATCACCACCATACACCCAACAAACTAACCCCATTGACTATACGATTTTCGCTGGTGCCAGTTTGGAAGATACATCAACAGCCACATCCGATCACATGAACCAAGATTTTCCCATCCCAACTCTTCTTATTTCTCTAAGTCAACAAACACGAATTATAATAGATTCGGGTTCACCACCTAAATTCAATCAACACACCCACACATGACACTAAGTCTTGTTCATGACTGTATGTTGGAAAATTGCAATAAAGAGAACAAAAGAAATTTGAATTGAATTCCTTTGATCATGATTACAAATTGATTAGAAAAGAGAGGAGAACGAACTTAGTTCTCCCCTTTTGTTTAAAACTGGGTTCTTCTCAGTGGCGATGGAATGCCTCCTTCGATTGCTTGCGTCGAATTTGCTCTCCGTTGATGATCTGACCGTCTCTTATCTCGTGGGAACGATGAACTTTTGTGGAAAGTTTGATGGGTAACTCTTTAACGAGTTTAAGAACTCTGAACGAGTTAGAACTCTGTGAATAGAGTTGTTAGAACCGAAGATTCGGTTAATGACTAAGCATATATTCTGTTATTGAAGAATCCTTTCAGATTTGATCCTCTGAACCCGTTCAAAAGTCCTATCTCCAAGGATTTCGTCTCCCCTGCTTCTCTGTGCGGTTGAGATCCTCAAGAACCTCCAAACCCATGCGGTTTAGATGCTGAAAATCCAACCCTCTACTCCGTTGGGTTTGTTGAGTTTTTATAGGGGGATAAGAGGTTGTAACTGCCCTCTAAATCCACTCCTAAGTGGGCGTGATTTCCTCAGATCGTGAGGAAAACAGTTCTGGAACCGTTCGACTCATGTTTGAACGAGTCAAACGCCCAATCTGGCGTTCAGAACCCCAACTTCGCGTCTTAGAATTGAGACGCGAGGTTGGGTGTTGACTAAACATCAATGAACGCGAGGGTCGCTCGCTGAGGTCGGGTGTTAGTTGAGCCTCAAGAACGCGAGGGTCGTTCGCGTTTGACTTGTTGTAGCTTGGAAACGCGGGGGTCGCCTGCACTTCCAGAATTTTAACGCGGGGATGACTTCCACGTTTTAAAAGGGGTTAGTTGATCTGTAACCTCTTCTACAGAGCGTTGCAAGGACCGTTGTTCAGTAATCCTAGCTTTAGCTGTTGTGGAGTGTGAAAGTCGTCAGATTGTAACTTTTACTGTAGATTGTGAAGACTGCTGAATAGAGTTTTCATCAGTTGTCGGAAGTGTCATTGAATTGTAACTCTTATCGACCTATGTGAAAAGTCCTCCATTTGTAGCTTTCGTTTGTTGGCATGAAAGCTATCTGATTGTAGCTTTCATTGCTGGAGTTTGATGGGAATCAACGAATATTTGCCCACAGCTCTCTACCAAGCAACTCACCAATTAAGTCCAACCTTTTATTTCTGAAATCATTACACTGCTCATCAGCATCTCTAATAGTTGCTAATATAATATTGGTCATGTTGTTGTCGCAACCATCAAGATCAATCATCTCAAATATGAGGTCGTGTTTAGCGATTGTAGAGTTGCGGATGCCGTGATTAGAAAGTCGTCTGATTGTAACTCTCATTATTGGGGCTTGATAGAGATCGACTATCCATTGTGATTTTTAGACAGCCTACAATGACGCGCAAAGCCACTAAGTCATGAACTACTAATGGCTCTCAATCACAAGAATGAAATAATAAATGCAGCTAATTCTATGCAATTAAAACATGGTATATCATGTAATTAAAATAAGAATCATGGAATCGATAAATGCTTTGCACATAAAATGTCGCGGTCAACAAGCATCTATCACACGTTCATAAACTAAATTAATTCAAAATAAATGATTCTTTTGCAATATAAATTCCTTTCAAATTATCTCTCACCATAATTATTCTAAATATAATCTTTTAAAATAATAAATTCATAGATTCAAAAATAATCTTTTTACAAGATAAATTCTCATTAATTCAAAATGGTCTATTTTCCTAAAATAATTTCTTTTAAAAATATTTATCATTCTAAAATAATTTTCTTCCACCAACTAAATTCTTAAAAATATATTATAATTATTCTAAAATCATCCCGTTGTCAAAATAAACTCTATAATTAATTATAATTATTCTAAAAATACTATTTATCACGTAATTACAATTTATATAATATTATTCAACAAATCCACGTAGATAATTATATCACAAATTAACATAAGCAGATAATTCATAATTTCATCAACAAGCCCATGCAGATAATTATTAACAGATCTAAAATTATAATAAATAATGATTAAAAATGTAAATTCGCACGACAAATATAAGAATTGTAATAAACTAATCTAGAATCAGAATCTTGCGCACAATTAACAACTCTAAAAATTAAAATAAATAACAATCGAGGTTGGGGATCTTGCCTCGGGGTTTCATCGAACGAATCGACGCTGACGTGTGAGTCCGTGGGTGAGGCGGTGGCGACAAGCGGGCTGTGCGGTGCATCGGCGGTGCGGATCTGACCTCAGGCGTCAGTGGAGGCTACAGCGGTGAGGGTGGAGGTGGTTGGCTGCTGCAAGGTGGAGGGTGATCGGTAAGGGTTGGCTAGTGGAGGAGAAGGAGGGGAGCTTGGTAGGGCTAGTTGAGGGTGTGGCTGGTCGGAGGCTGGGCGAGTGGTGGAGGACTGTCGGTAGCGGCGAGCTCGGCTGTTCGGAGAAGAGAGGGGCTGAGGCGAGCGGATCTGGGCAACGATGGAAAGGAGGAGAAGCGCAGGGCGCACGTTAATGCGGTGTAGGGCTCAGGCGCCGGTGGGGGAGTTAGATTCGGAGAAGAGGTGGTGGTGGCGGTCTGAGGGAGTTTGGCATCGTTGATGAGTGGGTGAGGAGTAGGGGGGGTGCTTCGGGGGTTTGAACGGCAAAACGGGACTGCGGCGTGGTGGAGAGGCGGCGAGGGTGGAAGAGGAGCGGTGGTGATGGGGAGGGGCAATGGCGTGAGGTATGGGTGGTGAAGGCGGCGGCTGAAGTGGTGGTGAAGATGGGTGCGGAGAAGGAAGAGAGAAATATAAAGTAGAAGGTGGCTGCTGTGAGATGAAAACGAGAGAGAGATAGAGGAAGAGAGAGAGAGAGAGAGAGAGAGAGAGAGAGAGAGAGAGAGAGAGAAAGAGAGAAGATTATATATAAATAGGATTAAGGTTTAGGGAATAATTAGAGAATAATTAGGGAATAATTAATATAATTAATAACAATACTTATAATAACAATAACAATGATAAAACCAATATTAATTTAAAAGTTTTCATCACAAAAATTTAATTTATAATTATCAAAATCATTAAATAGATATAAAATCAGATTTTTAAATCAAAGAAAATTCTAGAAAATCGAGAAAATATAAATACTCTTTTAAAATTAATAATTTAATATTTTAAAATACCAAAAAATTATTTAAACTAGTATCAAAAATTCATGATCATTACATTCTAGCCCCCTTAAAATAAATTACGTCCTCGAAATTAAAATAAGGGTGATTCATAAGGAACCTAAGGACATGTATGGAATGATGTTCATAAGTAGAGGAGAATGTAAAACAATAACGACACAAAATATAAGATGTTATGATAGTGTGTGCAGTAATAGTATAAAACACAACGATCACAAAATAAACATTAATAAATAATAATTACAATAATCATTCGAATCAATAAAACAGCCATAATAAACATTAAAATGATATAAAAGTCAGATTAGTATTATATATAGCAAATATAAATACACACAACACACATTCTTATGGTATACATAGATCAATAATGAACAAAGCAAAAATACAACACTTAATACGCAATACAATGAATGATAAATACGATAATTAGTTGTATTTATAATCAATAATTTTTAAAAACATATGGCATTAAATAATTATCATATAAGGCACAACACTAAGTCAAGTATTAAACATGGTTATATAATATGGCAAATAAAACCATCATATATAATAGCCATTAAAAATAAAAATACACACATAATAATAAACATATAAAAAGTTTAAATACTCATAGTACTAATCGTGCCAATAAGATAAATTATGATAAAAACAGTCACAAAATGTTATATGATAAAATAGACATAAGAGCAACAAGTGATTAAAAATAAACATATTATATAAAATATAATAAGGACATAATTATATATGTATTCGACAAACAATATAATAAATCAGAAATGTTAGTAATATTCATAAGGGAAAATAATAAATATAAATAAGATACAACAATAATAATTATTACTATATATGTCACGCCCTGCTTCCCAAAATACGGGGGAACAGGAATGTGAACAAGTCCACGATATATTAGACTAAGGAGAAATAAATACTAGACCCTTTCTACTCAATCTAATACGCTAAGCGTCAAGCAATATACAATGCGAAGTCACAGGTCCCCGGTCACAATTATCAAGAATATAATAAACAACTTAGGATAAAAGTCATATCACAAATGGAATAACATCCGAGATACAAAGTTTGGGTCAAACATGCCCTTATTACAAAACAGTCCAACAAAATATAAAAATACTTAGTCCAATAGAAATAGAAAGGAAGTACTGTAAAAATAAACTAAGTCCATCAACTGACTAAAAGGGGTAACTAAGCTTCGACTTCTTCTACTCGGTCTGTAAAGCACTCCTGATGAGAATCCTCCGGCTCCTGTACAACTCCAAACTAAATATGTTTATCATCTAGATCCGACGTACAACCCGAGAGAACAGGAGTACGTCAGCATGCATAGCACACGACAAGATCCCAAAAGGGAGAATAGAAACGGACGAACGACCAATGCAATAACAATGATAATAAGTAGAAACATGCAGCTGGAATACTAACAAGCTGGATGCAATCCACCACTAGAGTATAACAATCAGAAGAATCCATAAACATCCGAGTAACAAGGTCATACAACTAGATAGAATTGAAACTTAAAAATCTATAACATGAGACGTAGTACGTCGAGCGAAATAATCCAAACAATGAAACCCTCATGTATATACCATATGTCTCAAATTGTAGATAATTAAATATTAATCACAATCTATGTATAAAAGAAATATAACTAGTCCACATCTCACAAGAATCCATAATCATCTAAGTAATGAGATCATGTAACTAACCATCCTATAATATCTCACTCGTCCACATCTCACACAGAGCAACATTCATATTCTCGGATAACTGACTGTTCACAAATGCTCTACGTGCATCTAATGCCGCTACACGATATCGGTCAGAGGACTACACGCAATCTGTCACACCTCACTTCTTAAAGTACCAGGGAATCAGAACGTGAACAAGCTCATGACGTATTAGACTAGTAAGAAAAGTACTAGACCTTCTACTCAATCTAATACGCTAAGCGTCAAATAATATAAAGCAAAGACACAGGTCCCCGATCACAGTAGTGAGAATATAAAAAACAACTCAGAACCAAATGATACATATCACAACTGAAATATCATCTCAGACATAATTTTCGGGTCAAACATGCCCTGATACAAATCCATCTAACTGAATACTAGAGAGTCATAATAATACATCAACCAAACAGAAATATAAAGTACTGCAAAAGTAAACTAGGGTCATAAACTAACTAAAAGAGGTAACTAAGCTTCGACTTGTTCTTCTGCTCTGTCTTCAAGGCCTTCCTGTGGAGGATCCTCTGGATCCAATATGACTCCAAAGTGAAGATGTCCGTCTTCTAAAGCTGACATACAACCCGAAAGAACAGGAGTACATCAGCATGCATGGCACATGGTAAGATCCCACAACAAAGAAAAGAAACGGTCGAACGACCAATGCAATAACAATAATAATAAATAGAAACATGTTGTTGGAATACTAACAAGCTAGATGCAATCCACCACTAGAGTATAACAATCAAAAGAATCCATAAATCATCCGAGTAACAATGTCATACAACTAAATGGAATTAATACTTAAAAATCTACAATACGAGACGTAGTACGTCGAGCGAAATAATCCAAACAATGAAATTCTCATGTATATACCATATATCTCAAATTGTAGATAATTAAATATTAATCCCGATCTATGTATGATAAGAAATATAACTGATATGTATCTCACAAGAATCTAAAATCATCCAAATAACAAGTCATGTAACTAACAATCCTATAACAAATCACTGGTCCATATCTCACATAGAGTCAACGTTCATATTCTCGGATAACTGATTGTTCACAAATCTTCTATGTGCATCCAATACCGCTATATGAATCGATCAGAGGACTACACACAATCTAATTTCGGTATGGTCCGAACTCAAGCAAAAATCGGGTGACGAAATAAATTCCTACTGACCAAAGTGACTACATGAATTCACTTTGACCCAACAAACCAACCCCAGTGACTACATGAACTCACTGGTACGAGTTTGAAAGATACATCAACAACCATATCCGATCACATGAACTATGACTTTCCCATCCCAACTCTTCTTATTTTTCTAAGTCAATACAACACATGTCTCTAAGTATTGTACACGATACGCAAGGTCACTAAAGTCATGAACTCCTAATAGTTCTCAATCACAACAAGGAATAATAAATACAACTAATTCTATGCAACAATATCATGATATATCACATAATCAAATTTAAGAATCATGAATCATATTAAGGGCATAGGAATTAACTTAATTTCCATAAACTACCACTTTAATATATTTATGCACGCAGACTCATTTCATGAATATCTCACTATTCGGATTTTCAAACTTATTGTAAAAATTATCAGTAACTAGGTAACAACCAGTATAACAGTAGTGCAAGAGGAATATGGAATCAACGAATGTTTTTCACATGAAATCTCGCGTTCTACAACCATCAATTACACGATCATAAATTTATTAAAATTAATTCTTTTAAATTATTTCTCGTTATAATTATTCTAACTAATCTTTAAAAAAAATTATTTTTCTGCGTGAACAGTGACTTTTCTATTTATTTATTTTATATTTTTTGAACTGTACATAATTTTTAAGAAAGATAAATTATAGATAATTACAAGAAGTGAGATCTTGCCTCGGAGACGTCGAGGGTGTCGTAGAGGGCAGCAAGGGTCGTCGGGGTGGATGCATGGGTTACAATGGGTTCCGCGGGCTCGTCGGAAAGTCAATCGGTTAGAATACAAAAGAGAGGTGTTAGTAACGATGAGCGATATTCAAAGTGATATAACAAGAGTTAGATAATGAGCCCAAGCGAGAGGGAGATATGTGATAGACAATATAAAGGGCTACTCATCGACGAAGACGATGGCGGAAATGGATATCGAAGGGGGCTGGAAAGCACGTGGGAAGTCGGTACAATCTATAATTTTCTGCAGTGCAATTGCTCGTTGTTCGGGTTTATTCTTAGCTGTTCGGAGCCTTTTGCCACTGTCTAGGCTTGTCGGAGGTGGGAGGAGGTTGTCGAGGTCATTGGGGTGTCTCGGTGGGCTCTGATAGGGCTGTATGGGGATCCGACGGGGTTGCTCGGTCAAGGAGGGGAGAGAGGAAGCGGAGGTGTTGGTGGTGGCGTCGAGTGTAAGAGGAGAGGTGGAGTTGGTGGCTGAGCAGGGTTCAATAGCGGGTCTGAGGTGGTTGAGCGGCGGTGGAGGGTAGTGACGGGGAGAGGCAGCAACGAGGGAGACAGGAGGCAGCGAAACAACGAGCGATGGGGGTTCGAGCTGAGGGCAGAGGGGTTGATGGCGGTTGGTGTGTTGGTCGGAGGACAGGGAGGAGGATGAGGATGTGGTAGTTGGTGGAGCTCGACCGAAGGTGGAGTTGATGGGGTTGAAGGAGGAGCTCGGTTTCTTTGGATGGAGGAGAGAACGAGTGAGAGACAGAGAGGATGGGTTGGCTAGGGTTTTGAGGAAGAGGGAGAGAGAGATGAGAACGATGAAGAGAGAGATGCTGAGAGAGATAAAAAGAGAGAGATGATTGGAGAGAGAGTGAGGGAGATAGGAGAGAGAGAGACAAGGCGGGTTAGTGGGAGAGCTCCCTCGTGGGCGGCTTGGGATTAGTGGAAAAGCTCCCTCGTCGACGGCTGGTGTGTTGTTCCTTCGCAGTCAAAAATAGAAGGAGGAAGAGAGAGAGAGAGAGAGAGAGAGAGAGAGAGAGAGAGAGAACGTGTTAGAGAGGGAGAGTTGCGTTGTCCCCCCTACATCTTTGTATTACTAAAAGAGACCCCCCAAAAGGAAAATTGTTTTAAATAAGACCCCTAAATTTGTTAAGTCAAAACCATTAAATATAAAACCATAATTTTTTTTAAATCATAGAAAATTCTAGAAGATCAGGGAAATATTATTATTCTTTAATGAAAATAAATTTTAATATTTTAAATACCAGAAAAAATTATTTAATTAGTATCAAAAAATTACGGTCCTTACACAATCCGATTTCGGCTTGGTCCGAACTCAAGCAAAACTCAGGTGACTACATGATTTTCACTGACCAAAGTGACTACATGATTTTCACTTTGGCCCATCAAACCCACCCCAGTGACTACACGATTTTCACCGGTGCGGGTTTGGAAGATACATCAACAGCCACATCCGATCATATGAACCAAGACTTTCTCATCTCAACTCTTCTTGTTTCTCTAAGTCAACAAACACGACTTAGAGGAGCTTGGGCGTCGGCGGAGGAGGAGCTTGGACGGCTCGACGGCGAAGCTCGAGGAGGGGCTGGGGTTTGGGGTGACGGGGATGAAGCGGCATCGGCGGAGGTTGTAGGGGAGAGGAGGGGCTATAACAGAGGAGGCGGAAACGGGTGTGGGCGCGGTTGAGGGAGGAGGCAGAGAAGGGAGCTGCAGTGAGGCGGTGAAGGGAGGGCTGCAAGGGAGGGCGAGCACGATGGAGTTGGTGACGGGGAGAGACGGTGAGAGAGAGATATAGAGAGAGGAGGCGGGGCGAGCGGAGGAGAAGGGCAGCGACGGCGGGTCAGCGCGATGGCGCGTGTGGACGAAGAAGAGGGCGGAGATGGGAGAGAACGAGAGAGAGAGAGAGTGTGTGTGTGTGTGTGGGGCAGCGTGAAAGAAAATGAAAGAGAGAGAGAGAGGAAGAACGAAAGAGAGAGATATTTATATGATTAGGGTTTAGGGAATAATTAATAGAATAATTAAAGAATAATTAAATATAATTAAGAAAATAATTAGGAAAATTAACAATAATTAGAGATAAAATTATTATAATTAATACAATACTTATAATAACAAAACAATAATATACCAAATATTAATTTAAAAGTTTTCACCATAACAAGTTAATTTATAATTATCAATATCATTAAATAAATATAAAATCAGATTTTTAAATCGTAAGAAATTTCTAGAAAATTGAGAAAATATAAATTTTCTTTTAAAAATAATAAATTAATATTTTAAAATATCAGAAAAATTATTTAAATCGGTATCAAAAATTCATGGTCATTACATTCTACCCTCCTTAAAACAAATTCCATCAACGGAATAAAAATAAGAAAGAACCCAAAGACAGAGATATGGAAAGAGAGACTCAACTCAACGCATATAGAGAATAATTCAAAATAAATTGCATATCCATAAGTAGAGCGTGAGAAAAACACAAGTTAAAATACAGACACACAAACACTAAGTTATTATAATATAAATATACAATTTATTATAATAAAAACACTAGAGATATATGACTATAAATATACACTAGAGATATATGACTATAAATATACAATTCACTATAATAAAACACTAAGTTATCACCATAGACACAAAATGATATTTAATCATTTAAAGTAAATATAAAACATTTATAGCACACATATAGAAAAGTAATAAAAACATTATATACAAAGCATCATTTAGATATAATATTCTATAAATAAAGAAGATGAGAAAAATGTGAACGTAAATTCACATATTGTATATATAAGGCATGAAGCATGTTATAAGAATGCATTAGGTATCAATATCAAATATAAGTTATATGGGCAAGTCAAATACAAAGTCAAACAAGCAGAATATGATGATAACAGTTAATAGTAAAAGGTATATAATATAGATCAATAATGTATATAGCCAGAGGATATAAAATAAGTAGGAATAATGATAAAGCAGAAGTATAAAAAGCACGCAAATCATCAAGGAAATATATATAACATAAGAGTCTGGTATGTAATATAAATAATAAAAATGATGTAAGTATAACATAAAGAGAGTGAACATATATTAAAAAAAGATTACACATGTATAAAGAAGCATGTATATAGTAAACAAAATAGTTGATACGTATCAAATTATAAAATAACATAATATCTAAGCACAAACAAAAATATAAGTATCAGGCAAACATAGCATAATAGCAAAGAAGTCGACAGCAAATATACAATCATAGAAAAATATAATATCAACATGATATTATTTATATAGCATCATAAGACAACACATCACAGTGTTAAAATATAATGAATAACACAAAATTGGCAAAATATAACAAACATATAACATACAAAAATATAATATGAAATATAAATACGTAATTCAAACAATTGTCAATCACTAGAACATATGATAAAGTATATCAATTCAACAATATAAATAATTAAAAGAAGATAAAAGATAAAAAGGTCTCATCAAAGTATAAATCACTCATATGTAAGCAGATGATAAACATGATAAAACACAAAATATAAAAATACAATACAAATAATAAATGAATCATATATAAACAAAAGCAAAAGAAACATTTGAAGAGTATGTAAGCAAAACAAAATAGCAAAAAAATCAAACATACATATAGTTTAGACTAACATAATAGGCAACATAAAGAGGCATGAAAATAATAAGAATTAAATCACAATAGAATATCACACAATCAGTTAGTAGAATAAAGATTCAAGATATGGAAAAGTATAATTACAAACAAACACATGAATGCAATCAACAAATTACATTAACCAAATAAGATATATAAGACACAATTTTCGAAAAATAAAAATTTACAATTATGTTAAAAGGGTTCAAAGATAGTATCATAGCAACATATGTTTAAAGCAATCAAAAACATAAATGTATGTAAAGAAGCATAGATATATTAATCAAAAATAGCAAACAGTAAGGATAGAACATGATTATAATAAACAGTGAAAGTACAAAATACAGATATACAAATAAATAAATATCAATATTCAAAGAGTGATAAACAAATAAAGCACGCAATATTACTAGAAAAGCATAAGATATAGGACAAGAATACAGAACAAATCAGATAGAAAGATAATAAGGATTATAATAAGGTATACAGAACATACATAATCACAATTAAAAATGATATTAAGTAAAAGAAATAAACATAGATAGAAACACATCAATACATATAGACAAACAAACAGAGGCGAATCATAGTAATAATCAATAGTAGGATGAAACAATAAACAATAATTATTAGCATACAAACAGTTATATAGCACAAAATAAATAATGCAAAATCATAGACAGATTTAAAGAAACACAAATAGAATCAAAACATAAAAATAAAAGATATCAAAGTAAAATAGGTAAACAAGATTCAGAAACATATGATGTATATAGCATATATAATCATCATGTATAATAAGCGGTAAAATGAAAACATATACATAATAATAAGCATATAAAAAGTCTGAATACTCATAGTACTAATCATGCTAACAAGATAAATTATGACGAAAATAGTCATAAAAATATTGTATGATAGAATAGACATAAGAGCAAACAAGTGATTCAAAATAAACATATTATATAAAATATAATAAGAAGGACATAATTATATATATTCGATAAACAATATGATAAATCAGAAGTATTATTAATATTCACAAGGTAAAATAATAATAAATATAAACAAGATACAACAATAATAATCATTAATGTATAAAATCAATTCAAATGTAGCAATATATTGTATAGTAGTCAAAATCACATAAATACAAATTCGTATAAATAATACACCGACATATTT
Source organism: Asparagus kiusianus (assembly GCA_022839385.1). Taxonomy (NCBI): domain Eukaryota; kingdom Viridiplantae; phylum Streptophyta; class Magnoliopsida; order Asparagales; family Asparagaceae; genus Asparagus; species Asparagus kiusianus. Next base: position 111,713 of record BQKN01061199.1, on the reverse strand, counting down.
TAGATAAACACTTCTCCCAATGCTTGAGGACATGAATCAGTTTGGACTCCTATCCCAAATCGCATCCCCGATGCGCCGGGCTATAAGATACAGTTGTTGTACTACTTGACTGGTAAGAAACAACTGCAGTAAGAACTGGAAGAACGGGAGACTAGTTCTGCTTTTTCTTTACCTCTCGGAAACCTCTCGCTGATCACATTCTTCACCGTGCGAGACCTAAACGTCCAGGCGAAGTGGAGGCTCACCTGGACAGCAAATCGAATAAGCTGATGCAAGCCCGACTTACTATCATAGGGCTACCCAGCTCGGGCTAGCTCAGCTCATAGCTCTTGCTTGACTGATGGCTCACTGCAGAATAAGAGGACTGCAAATCCGGCTTTGGCCGATCAATAGTCCAAGCTACCTAGACTCTCAATAGTTGAATAATGAGTAGTGATGACTCCATTGATCAGGATTTTCGCCTGAGGACTTAAAGGGAGCCATCATGGCTGATCCGGTGCTGGCCTTGCCGGATCATGCTAAGCCGTTCGAGGTACATATCGATGCTTCGGACTATGCCATCGGTTGAGTTCTTATGCAAGAGGGGCACCCAATTGCCTATGAGAGCCATAAGCTCAATGACACCGAGCGGAAATACACAGTACAAGAAAAGGGGATGACCGCCATAGTGCACTGTCTACGCACTTGGAGACACTATCTGCTCGGGTCAAAATTTGTTGTCCGAACGGATAAGATAGCCACCAGCTATTTCCAAACACAGAAGAAGCTCAGCCCGAAGCAAGCAAGTAAACAAAAATAATGAATAAAGAATGAACAACCATCAACAATGAAAAAGAGAAATAGTAAGTATAAATTATAATGAAAAAGAGAATAGTAAGTATAAAAGAATGAAAAAGTAAAACACAGCACAAGTAAACAAAAATAATGAATAAAGAATGAACAACCATCAATAATACAATAAAATGACATAAAATCTAAAAATACTATAAAATAAACACTAAAAAATAACATGCGTATACAATGAATATTGTTGCAATGACAAAATAATACATATCGAAAATGAAGCAACAAACAACAAATATGCAAATGCACTATTAACAACTCATGAGTGAATACCATAAATACACACAAACGCTATTTAGAATTATCTTTTATATAAAAGAATAATAACCAATGATACGATATAATGTAATAAAATCCTATATAATTAGTAACTCAAACTCCAAACTTAACAATATAAATGCTTGAATATTAAAATAGAGTTACATCGTTCTTAGAAATAACGAAACCAATGTGAACATACTATAATAACCTAAACAAGATAAATCTGACTGATAAGAAAACTATATTCTAAAAATGTTGTGAGATGAATAAATAGAGAGTAAGAATGTAATGCATATATAGAATATTAAAATTATGAAGTATTAATATATATCACTATAAATACGAATAATATACAATAATCTAGAATATAAGTAAATGATATATGGTATGACAGAAAAGCATACAATACACAATGTAGATATGTAAAAGTATAATTAAACATAAGAAAATAATCTGAATATTAGATATGCTATGTGATATATATGCGAAGTCTAGAGCAATGCGAAACACTTAATGCACATGATTTGAACAATTAAAAATATATAAGTAATGATTTTCATTAGACTATGTTACTTATACGTTTTTAATGAAAAACATACAATATAACACTGTGTGTGATACATAAAATAATGTAATAAATAATGTAAAAATCAATACAATCAAACAATACATAAGCCAAATTAAAGAAAACATAGTGTAAAAATAATAACATATAAAATAATGACTGGTACAAGGAAATAGAAGTTATAGGAAGAGAGTGTAGTCGGGAAGTGACGATACGAGAAACAGTGGGAAGTTCCGGAGTCAAAAAGTGATAAGGTAGTGACTAAGACATAATTCATCGAGATAATAGAATAAGAGCTAACTATAGTCTTACGGATGAAATAATGATATATGTCTAAATTATTCATTAATATCTCACTGGTAGGAATTCGGGACTATGACATGCGTGGGTCACCATAAAAACATGTCACGCCCCGCTTCCTAAAATACTGGGGAATCGAAACGTGAACAAGACCGCGACGTATTAGACCAAGGATAAATAAGTACTAGACCCTTTCTACTCAATCTAATACTCTAAGCGTCAAGCAATATATAATAAAAAATCGCAGGTCTCTGATCATAATTAGCAAGAATATAATAAACAACTCAGAATAAAAGTCATATCACAAATGGAATAACATCCGAGACACAAGGTTTAGGTCAAACATGCCATTATTACAAAACAGTCCAACAAAATATAAAAATACATAGTCCAACAGAAATAGAAAGGAAGTACTATAAAAATAAACTAAGTCCATCAACTGACTAAAAGGGGTAACTAAGCTTCGGCTTCTTCTACTCGATCTACAAAGCACTCCTGCTAAGAATCCTCCGGCTACTGTACAACTCCAAACTAAATATGTCTATCATCTAGATCTGACGTACAACCCGAGAGAACAGGAGTACGTCAGCATGCATGGTACACGACAAGATCCCAAAAGGGAGAATAGAAACGGACGAACGACCGATACAATAACAATGATAATACGTAGAAACATGCATCTAGAATACTAACAAGCTAGATGCAATCCACCACTAGAGTATAACAATCAGAAGAATCCATAAACATCCGAGTAATAAGGTCATACAACTAGATGGAATTAATACTTAAAAATCTACAATACGAGACATAGTACGTCGAGCGAAATAATCCAAATAAGAAAACTCTCATATACCATATGTTTCAAATTGTAGATAATTAAATATTAATCCCAATCTATGTATGAAAGAAATATAACTAGTCCACATCTCACAAGAATCCATAATCATCTAAGATCATGTAACTAACATCCTATAATAGCTCACTGATCCACATCTCACACAAAGTCAATGTTCATATTCTCGGATAACTAACTGTTCACAAATCCTCTATGTGCATCTAATGCCGCTACACGATATTGGTCAGAGGACTACACGCAATTTGATTTCGGCCTGGTCCGAACTCAAGCAAAACTCGGGTGACCACATGATTTTTACTGACCAAAGTGACCACACGATTTTCACGTTGGCCCAACAAACTAACCCCAGTGACAACACGATTTTTACTGATGCGGGTTTGGAAGATACATCAACAGCCACATCTAATCACATGAACCAAGGCTTTCCCTTCCTAACTCTTCTTGTTTCTCTAAGTAAACAAACACGGCTTATACTAGATCTCAGGTTCACCACCTAAATTTAGTCAACGCACTCACGCATGTCACTAAGTCTTGTTCATGACACACAAAGCCACTAAGTCATGAACTACTAACGGTTCTCAATCATAATAAGGAAATAATAAATAAAATATAACCAATCATGTGCATCAATATCATGGCATGTCAAGTATATTAAAATAAAGATCGTAAAACATGCATAGTAACTATGAATAGTGCGGTGAATGTGTACAGTAGCAGTGAGCAGATTAAAACTAATTCCTTTTTCAAAATAAATTTCCTTTAAATTATTCTAAAATGATTCTTTTCCAAAATAAATTCTTTTAAATTATTATAATTTTTCTAAAATGATTCCATTATCAAAATAAATTCTTTTAAATTATTATAATTTTCCTAAAATGATTCCATTATCAAAATAAATTCTTTTACTTTATAATAATTATTCAAAAATAATTCTTTATCAAAATAAAATTCTTTTCCTTATAGAATATTATTCATCAAACCCACGCAGATAATTATATCACAGTATTTTCTACAACATAATAATATTACAGCCTGATAAAATTAATTCACAACAGCTCCAAAAGTTGTAATAACGAATCAAAGAGAAACAAAATCTTGCGCCTAATAAGTTTTATGATAATCTAAAAATTAAAATAAATAACAATCGAGGTTGAGGGTCTTGCATCAGGGTTGCGTTGAACGAATCGACGCTGTCGTGTGAGGCTACGGGCCCGAACTAGGTAGTGGCAACAAGGGATAGCGACGACGCTGGGGGAGGAGGGTTTAAGAAGACTGCTGGTCGGCGGGTTTCGGGCTGACAGAGGATGGCGGTCGGTGGTCAAACTGGGAGACTACAGGGGCGGCGGTAGCTTCGGGCTGTTCGGATCTGGAGGGTTTGAGGGCTGAGGGTGACGGCGGATCTGAAAGCGGCAAGGGTCGTCGGAGGCAGCGACGAAGGGAAACGAGCAGAGGAAGGGGTTGGCGATGGTGTGAGGGCTCGAGCGGGCGTCGTTATAGGTCGGTGACGGTGTTGAAGCAGATCTAAAGGAGGGTGTCGCTGCTGATCGGAGGAGGAGCTTGGGCGGCTCGACGGCGAAGCTCGAGGAGGGGTTGGGGTTCGGGGTGATGGGGCTGAGGCGGCATCAGTGAAGGCTGCAGGGGAGAGGAGGGGCTGTAGCAGAGGAGGTGGAAATGAGTGTGGACGCGGTTGAGGGAGGAGGCGGAGAAGGGAGCTACAGCGGGACGGTGAAGGGAAGGTTGCAGGGGAGGGCGAGCGGGATGGCGTTGGTGATGGGGGGAGAGGGCGAGAGAGAGAGAGAGATAGAGAGAGGCGACGGGGCGAGTGGAGGAGACGGACGGCGACGGCAGGTTGCCGTAGAGGCGTGTGCGGACGGAGAAGAGGGCGGAGATGGGAGAGAACGAGAGAGAGAGTGTGGCGGTGTGAAAGAAAACGAGAGAGAGAGAGAGAAAGAGAGAGAGAGAGAGAGAGAGAGAGAGAGAGAGAGAGATTTATATGATTAGGGTTTAGGGAATAATTAATAGAATAATTAGGGAATAATTAAAACTAATTAAGAAAATAATTAGGAAATTTAACAATAATTAGGGATAAAATTATTATAATTAATACAATACTTGTAATATCAAAACAATAATATAACAAATATTAATTAAAAAGTTTTCACCGCAACAATTTAATTTATAATTATCAAAATCATTAAATAAATATAAAATATAAATACTCTTTTAAAAATAATAAATTAATATTTTAAAATACCAAAAATTTTATTTAAACCAGTATCGAAAATTCATGGTCATTACAGTATAAAATCAATTCAGATATATCAATATATTATATAGTAGTCAAAAATCACATAATTATGATCAACATAAATATACATAAATAAAGATGTATAATACATGAAATATGAACTATGGAAGATAAAATATATCTATAACAAATGAAACATAAGAAGGCATAAGTTCGTTTAACAAAACACCGATATATTTTAGATAAATGTACCATGAATGATTGATGACATGTGAACATAAACACTGATAATACACACCATTAGACAAAGTTGATACTAAAAATGATGAATGACTATAAGTCAATAAAAATATATATCGTAAATATAATAATATACGTGAATACACTATAATGAAAAGAGAATAGTAAGTATAAAAAATGAAAATATAAAACACAATACAAAGTGATCGAAAATAATGAATAGAGAATGAACAACAACAATGCCACAATAAAAGGACATAAAAATCTAAAAATACCATAAATAAACACTGAAAAACAACATGCGTATACAATTTATATTGCCCATGCATTATTTTATCATTTGTGGCAATATACATGTTAAAAATGGAGCAAACAAATAACAATTATGCAAATACACTATAAACAAGCCATGAGTAAATATCATGCATACCTACAAACGTTATTTAGAATTATCTTTTATATTAGTTATAAAAGAATAATAATTAATGTAACAAAACAACTATATAATTAGTAACTGAACTGCAAACCTAACAATATGAGTAAATGCATGAATATCAAAATAGAAATACATTGCTCTTAGAAATAACGAAACCAATACGAACATACTAAAACAACCTAAACAAGACAAAACTGACTGATAAGAAAACTATGTACTGAAAATATTGTGAGTTGAATAAATAAAGAGTAAGAATATAGTGCATATGTAGAATATTAAAATCATGAACTTATTAATGTATATCACTAAAAATACAAACAATATATAATAATCTAAAACATAAGTAAATGATAGATGGTATGACAGAAAAATCGCACACACACAATGTAGATATGCAAAAGTATATTTAAACACAAGAAAATAATATGAATATCAAATATACTATGTGATGCATATGTGAAATCTAGAGTAATGCGAAACACTTAATAAACATGATTTGAACAATTAAAAATATATAAGTAATGATTTTCATTAAACTATGTTACTTGTATATTATTAATGAAAAACATATAATATAACACTATGTGTGATACATAAAATAATGTAAAAATCACTACAATCAAACGATACACGAGTCAAATTAAAGAAAACATAGTGTAAAAATAATAACACATAAAATAATGATCGGTACGAGGAAGAAAAGTTATAAGAAGAGAGTGTAGTCGGGAAGTGACGAGACAAGAAATAGTGGTAAGTTCCAGAGTCAAAAAGTGATAAGGTATGAACTAAGACATGATTCATCGAGATGATAGGATAATGACTTAAGTAGAGTCTCACGGATGAAATAAGATACGCATCTAAGTTGCCCGTTATATTCTCACTAGTAGGAACTCGGGACCATGACATGCATGGGCCACCATAAAAACCTGTCACGTTTCGCTTCCAAAATACCAGGGAATCGGAACGTAAACAAGCCCGCGACGTATTAGATTGAGGAGAATAAATAAAAATATTTCTTCTTAACCTAATACACTAAGCGTCAAGCATTATAAAATACGAAGTCACAGGTCCCCGATCACAATTAGCAAGAATATAATAAATAACTCAGAATAGAAAAGTCATATCACAAATGAAATATCATCCGAAATACAAAGTTTGGGTCAAACATGCCCTTATTACAAAATAGTCTAACAAAATATGAAAAATACATAGTCCAACAGGATAAACGGAAGTACTGCAAAATATCTAAATCCCTCAAATACTAAAAGAGAAAGTACTATATGAATAATCGAATATCCGTCAGCAACTACGGAAAAAAGACTAAGCTCTAACTTGCTCTTCTGCTCCATTTGGAATACACTCCGACTTCAAGGCATCTCTGTACTGGACCTGTCCGTCCTCTAAATCTGATGTACACCAAAGAAAACAGGTGTACGTCAGCGTGCATGGCACATGGCAAGATCCCACAAGGGAGAAGATAAATGGTCGAATGACCAATACAATGACAGTAATAATAAAAATAGAAGTAAGCAACTGTAATTCTAACCACTAGATGCAAATCACTACTAGATTATAATAATCAATCAAATCATCCAGGAATGAGGTTATGCTACTAACCATCCAATAATAACTCACTGGTCTACATCTCAAATAGGTCAAAGTTTATGTTCTCGGATAATTGACTGTTCACAAATTCTCTACGTGCATCTAATGTCGCTACACAATATCGGTCAGAGGACTACACGCAATCCGATTTTGGCTTGGTCCGAACTCAAGCAAAACTCGGGTGACTATAAGATTTTCATTGACCAAAGTGACTACACGATTTTTACTTTGGCCCAACAAACCAACGCTAGTGACTACACAATTTTTACTGGTGCGAGTTTGGAAGATACATCAACAACCACATCCGATCACATGAACCAAGATTTTTCCATCCTAACTCTTATTATTTCTTTAAGTCAACAAGCATGACTTATAATAGATTCAGGTTCACTATCTAAATTTAGTCAACGCACCCATATATGTCACTAAGTCTTGTTCATGACGCGCAAAGTTACTAAGTCATGAACCACTAATGACTCTCAATCACAAGAAGGAAATAATAAATGCAGCTAATTCTAGCAATTAAAACATGGTATATCACGTAATTAAAATAAGAATCATGGAATCGGCAGATTTTTTGCACATAAAATGTCGCGGTCAACAACCATCCATCACACGTTCATAAACTAAATTAATTCAAAATAAATGATTCTTTTGCAAAATAAATTCCTTTCAAATTATCTCTCACCATAATTATTCTAAAAATAATCTTTTAAAATAATAAATTCATAAATTTAAAAATAATCTTTTTACAAGATAACTTCTCATTAATTCAAAATAGTCTATTTTCCAAAATAATTTCTTTTAAAAATATTTATCATTCTAAAATGATTTCCTTCCACCAAATAAATTCTTAAAAAATATTATAATTATTCTAAAATAATCTCGTTGCCAAAATAAACTCTTTAATTTATTATAATTATTCTAAAAATACTATTTATCACATAATTATGATTTCTTTAATATTATTCATCAAATCCACATAGATAATTATATCACAAATTAACATAAGCAAATAATTCACAATTTCAATGATAAAAATGTAAATTCGTACAACAAATATAAGAATTGCAATAAACTAATCTAGAATCAGAATCTTGCACACAATTAACAAATATAAAAATTAAAATAAATAATAATCGAGGTTGGGGATCTTACCTCGGGGTTTCGTCAAACAAATCGACGCTGACGTGCGAGTCCGAGGGTGAGGTGACGGCGACAAGCGGGCTGTGTGCTGCATCGGCGGCGCAGATTTGACCTCAGGCGTCAGCGGAGGCTACAATGGCGAAGGTGGAGGTGGTTGGCTGCTACACGGTGGAGGGCGGTCAGCGAGGGTTGGCTCGTGGAGGAGAAGGAGGGGAGCCGGTAGGGTTGGTTGAGGGCGTGGCTGGTCGGAGGCTGGGCCAGTGGTGGAGGACTGTCGGTGGTGGTGATCTTGACTGGTCGGAGAAGAGAGGGGCTGAGGCAAGCGGATCTGGGCAGTGATGGAGAGGAGAAGGAGTGCAGGGCGTGGGTTGAGGCGGTGTAGGGCTCAGGCACCGGCGGGGGAGTTAGATTCGAAGATGAAGGCAGTGGTGGCGTACTAAGGGAGTTTGGCAGTGCTGATGAGGGGGCGAGGAGCATGGGGTGCTGCGGGGGTTTGAACGGCGGAACGGGACTACGACGTGGAGGAGAGGCGTCGAGGGTGTAAGAGGAGCGGCGGTGATGGGGAGGGGTAGCGGCGTGAGGTGTGGGTGGTGAAGGCGGCGGCTGAGGTGGTGGTGAAGATGGGTGCGGATAAGGAAGAGAGAGAAATATAGAGGAGAAGGTGGCGGCTATGAGATGAAAACGAGAGAGAGATAGAGGTAGAGAGAGAGGGGGGAAGATTATATATAAATAGGATTAGGGTTTAGTGAATAATTAGAGAATAATTAGGGAATAATTAATATAATTAAAAATAATACTTATAATAACAATAACAATAATAAAACCATTATTACTTTAAAAGTTTTTATCAACACAATTTAATTTATAATTATTAAAATCATTAAATAGATATAAAATCAGATTTTTAAATCATAGAAAATTCTAGAAAATCGACAGAATATAAATACTCTTTTAAAAATAATAATTTAATATTTTAAAATACCAAAAAAATTATTTAAACTAGTATCAAAAATTCATGGCCATTACGCCTTAAATCCCTCCATGGACTTCTTATATCCTCCCCTCAATCTAGTCGCGCTACGCAGAGTATTCGGGGGTCTCGCTGACTAGGAGATCAGGGGGCGGTGCGTCCCTAGTCGGGGGGCCGGGGGGAGTAGACTACCCCTCGGCGGGGTTTGGGGCAATGCCCCGAAGCTTCACCGTATACACCAGGTTCTATATTAAGTTTCCTTACCCGAACACAAGCCTGAGGTCCAGGTTTTGCTGGTGAAACGTAGTCTTGATATCTGTGTTTTGGTTCTGAAACGCACTCCTGAGAGTTGCATTTTGGTTCTGGAACGCACTCCTAAGAGTTGCGTTTTGGTTCTGGAACGCATTCCTGAGAGTTACGTTCAGTTTGTGGAACGCGCCCCTGAAGGCTGTGTTCTGATTGTATAACGCGCCACTGAGGGTTGTGTTCAGTCTTATTTACACAGAGCCTATGTTTGGGCTCATAGACCCGAGGCTTGCATTCTGAAGTAGAAAAGCAGAGCACAGGGTCGCGTTTAGGCTCACAAACACGAAGCTCGTGTTGACTTGAGGATCGGCATTCTCGGAGATGTGCTCGTCGTAGGGATCTCCTCTTTCGTCGAGCGGCGTTCCTCTTAGTTTGCTACAAGGCTTTTGTAGCGATGTCACCATTTGTATTGATCAGGTTTGTCGCCTCAATAGGCCTCTTGTGACTTGTCACCCGTTGATTTGCCGTGGGTATAGATTCCTCGACTCGATTGATGAGTTTAGCATAAGTTGAGCCCACTTTCTCGGAGGAGGGGCTGTTCGAGCAATCTTGGCTAAAGGAGAGGGCTTCCTTTGGCATTGGAGTAATAGTTGGAGCTTTAGTCTCCGGGAAGATTTTGCGGATCCTGCATATAGCCTTGGGGCTAAGGGATCCGAAGAGGAGGAACTCTTCATACTTGGCTTGATCAAACTCCACCACAAGAGTTTCGACCGTTGTTCCAGCGAGGTTGACGTCGGATTGAGCCACCACTTCTTCATCAGTGAAGCTAGTCCCTAACGGAGTCATCATCTTTTGTTTGTTGGAAAAATTTAAAGAAGACAATTGAGAATATGATTTATTGTATTATCTCTCTAATTGACTTAGACAAAGAATAGATATAATTCTCTTAATACAATTTCTCTCTAACTAACTTAGAAAAAATTACAATCTTCTTATATCAGAATCCTGATTTACAAAAGAGAAGAAGATCGACGGAGATCCTCCCCTTTGTTTAAAAGTAGGTGTTGGCCTCTTTGTTTTGATGATGTTTAACAAACAATTTACCACTAATGTTGTTTGTCTAGTATTGGTATATTTTTATTTATTATAGATAAACAACAAGTTGGAGGATGGATGGAATAGCACTTCAACGACGATATCCAATGGAGGTTGAATTGTGGAGTGAAGCAACGTACAATTCAAGTTAAAGATCAAGTTTAAGCTTCATCCGTAAAGATTACCAAGAAGAGTTTACTGAAGATCAAGATCTAGCTTGGGTATACTTAGTATAGGTTTATATGTTGTGTGACATTCTATGAGCTCAAATACACACACATACATCATTTATGAATTTTTCATTAAAACAAAGGTTTTTATGCAAAATACATTCATATATGTTTTGGTTCATATAAATTATGTTAATATCATTTACTATGCCCATATAAAGTATATACAAGTTTTCATTTGTTGATTTGAACCAAAATGACAAAAACAACATGTTTTGAAAAACATGTATTTTAGCCTTTTTGCATAGTCAAATGTTTTTACAAATGAGAAGAGCTATTTGAAAAATTCCTTTTCCAACATGTTCATATTCATGTTCATAAACTTTTCCTAAAGTTTTATATTTTTTGGAATTTATTTTCTATTTTTAAAGGCACTTCAAAAATCAGTTTTTCTATTCAAAACAAGTTGATACAGTGTTATCAGTCGACTGATTGAAGTTATCAGTCGACTGATAAAAATGCCTGGAATCTTCATTTTGCTTTATGCATTGTTTCAGTCGACTGATGTGTTGACCGATGTCATCGGTCGACTGATGTGTCGACTAATGAGGTGTTTTTTAGTTTTTTTTAGTTTTGCAGTTTTTGACCAGTTTACTTAATAATTTATTTATATCAAATGGGAAGTGATAATCATGAAATTATTTTTGTAACATGTTCATCTACATGTCTAAAATCTTCCCTCAAAATTTCATGATTTTTGGAGATGTTTCACTGTGTCAAATCGATTTTATAAAGTCAGATGTTTCAGCAGTTTTTGTTATCTGTAATGTCTGTGTTCAATCAATTATTTCTCACAATTTAGAAGTGATATTTGAGAAATTATTTTTCTAACTTGTTCATCTACATGTTTAGAAACTTTCTCCAAAATTTCATAATTTTTGGAGTTCATTTACTATTTTTAATTGATTTTACAAAACAAGATACGCAAAATTTCAGCTCTCTGTAAAATCTGTTTTTCACCAAACGAGGTCATCAGTCGACTGATGTATTTTTTTCAGTCGACCGACGACCTCATAACGGCTATAATTTCCTAATTTTGATATATCCGTTACTTTATCTTTTTGCTTGGTTTTCTTGGGTTTTAGGGCTTTGTCTTATGATCCTATATATACCCCTTGCCCTCTAACTTCTAAAGTGGCCAAGAAAATGTTTTAAATAAGTTTAAAGAGTTTTAAACAAGATTTTAGTTTGGTTTAAGTGTGTTTAAGAAGCTTTTAAGCATTTGGAAGTTTAAGTTTGAGAAATCAATTTCACAAGAGCTTGAGGAGATCATCTATTGGTGTTTGGGCATCCAACTATTCTCCCTCTACCTCTTGATCTATTGAGAAGTTTTCTAAACTCTATTTCTAGCTTTTTTATATATTTGATTATCATTGTTATTAAGCTAGAATTATATCGAGTTTAGATTTGATTTTATTTACTCTCATTGTTACACACACCCACGTGAGCTTATCGTATTTTCATACATAGTATATTTGGGTTTGTGAGAGTTGTAACAATTGAGTGTGAGCTTTCATTGTGTTCTCATCCATATTAGAGAACAATCATTTATTGTAATTGTGCTTATTGTGAGATTTACTTTGTAATACACTTGTACACCGAGAGAAGTGTGTGGCGAGAGTCGGGGATCGTCCCAAGAGGAGTGGCGTCGGTTGACGAACCTAGGGAGAGGTTGTAACCGAGCACTTGAGGGAGATACGTCTAGTTCAACACTTGAGAGGGTGTAGAGTGGGATTGCAAGAGTGGTGATTGTAAAGTTTTCGGTTAGCTAGAAAACCGAGTGTGAGGTGTAAACGTTGTTCGGGTAAGCGTAGAAAAACCGGTTGTGTTAGTGGATTTCTCCCCGGGAGTGGGGAGCGGAGACGTAGGACGGAAGGTCCGAACTCGGTGATCATATTGCTTGTTTGAGTTTGTCTTTGGCGTATTTGCTTTTGTATTTATCTTATATCGCCATTTGTGCATTGCTCATTTATTTCATCCACTATCTTGTTTTGATTATTGTTTCCCCTTGTGTTTGTTTATATATATCCTTGCATATATATTTCATCATATAGGATATATCTCATTGTTCATATTGTTTATCCTAGCTTATACTTTTGTTGTATTTCATCCTTGCTGGGATAACTTGTTAATTAATTTTAATTGGTATAAAATCGGATTAGATTAGCATAAGACCCTAATAACCCCCCCCCCCCTCTAGGGTCTAACAGTAGGTTCTTCACGGTAGCGATGAGAGGCCTCCCTCAACGTTAGTGTCGAATTTGCTTCTCGTTGACGATCCAACGTTTCACCTCACTGGATTGAAGTTGATAAAACTTGTGTGGCAAGTTTAAAAATAACTCTTAAGGAATTTAAGAACTCTGTGCGAGTTTAAACTCTATAACAGAGTTGATTTGAACCAAAATTCGGTTAATAAGCAAAGTGTCAAGACTCCAAGGAGTTCTGTTGCCGAAGAATGCTTCCAAATCGGATGATTGAAGAAGCCCTTTGCTGATCTGTAGATCTGAAAATGCTCAAAAGATCTAAAGATATGAACTAAGCTGATCTTTCAACAATTTATAGGTGATTTAGAGGGTGTAATCGCTCCTAAAATCGCTCCTCTGTGGGGCTTATGGGATGTAACCGCCCCTTAAATCACTCCTGAGTGGAGTTGTGATCCCCTCAGATCGTGGGAAACGATTTTAAAACCGTTCAGCTCGTGTTTGAACGAGTCAAACGCAAGAGTTACGTTTTGGCATGAATTCTGTGTTCAAACACAGCATTTGGAAGCTCGAACGCAGCATCTGGAAGCTCGGACGCAGAGTCTGGAAGCTGCGTTTGCAATGCTTGAAAGCTATGTTTGGTAGTGCTTGGAAGCTGCGTTGGCAGCTGAATCTGAGCTACGTCTGTAGCGTTTAGAGGCTGCGTTTGTGGCCGAACATGAGCTACGTTGATAGCTGGATCTAAGCTGCATTTGCAGGGTTTGGATTTGAATGTGAGCTGCGTTTGCGGCCAGGTTTGAGTTGCGTTTGCATTGTTTTGACTCTGGAACGAGGCCACTTATGTTTTGATTTAAAGAGACCGTCAATTTATAGTCTCTTTTGCTAGAGCATTATAAAGATTGTCATCTTGTAACATTCGTCTTGGCTCCTTAAAAATATGAGAGTTATCAGATGGTAACTACTGATGTTGATTGTGAAGGCTCTTGAATTAGAGCTTTCATTGGTTGTTGTGAAGGTTATAAGATTGTAACATTCATAAATCTACGTAAAAATTTTCAAATTGTTGCCTTATGGAAGCCGTCAAATTGTAACTTCCATCCTTGGTGTTTGATGTGGATCAACTATCTGCAGTAATTTTTAGATAACCTGCAACGGTAAAAACAAACTATATTATGGCTTGTTGCATCACTTTTTGTCTGCCTAAACTTGACATTTTTTGGATGACCCACAAACGAAGCGCATGAATCAATTTCTCATTGCTTTCAAATAGATCGCCCTTTTTTAATGAGAATGTAAGACCCCGTAGATTTTGATCATGTTTATGTGCATCAGTAATGGGTGTGAGTGTGCAAAATTTCATTATATGCAGCAGAGCCATCATATGCAGTTTTCAGTCCATGAGTCGACCCATGATTTTCATGAGTCGACTCACGAAATCGAGTCCTGTTGCCTTTTGTTTCTGCTGAGTTGACTCATTATGTTACGAGTCGACCCAAGAGGTCATAAGTCGACCCATGACTGTGATGAGTCGACTCATTGAGGATTTTCCAGTTTTCTCAGTTCGGGTTTGTTGGGTTTTGGGTCGGGTTTTATCCACTTGTATATATACTCCCCTACCCGAAATCACCTTATTTTCCATCAGTTTCCCCAGAAACCCTAGTCCCCCTCTCTCCTCTCTAAAACCCTAGGTGTTCTTAGAGATTTTGGGGTGTTTCGAAGGCTTTTCAGTGGCTTTGTGAGGATTTCAGCGAAGGGATCTGTTCTTCATCGTTCCTCAGGCGAGTAACATCTCGCTAAACCCCTCTCCCACATTTTTAATAGTTTACAATGGTTTTCCATGAGTTTTATTGAGCCCAAGACTTATTCTCAAGTATAAAACAATGTTCTTGTTAGGGTAGATGCTAGAAATCATGTGTTTTAGATTTTAAATCCCCACCCACGAATTTTTGAAGAAAAACCCAGATCTGGAAATATTTCTAAGAAATAAAAACATGAGTTTTCTTTTTGATCAAATGCCCTTTTTCATGTTTAGGGGTAAATTGTTAGATTTAACACATAAGTAAATGTTCCATATGCTACATGTGAATTTATCTCTGTATCATAGTCTAGAATTGATGGTTATAAAGATGTAGATTAGTGAATCAGAGGGAAGAATCGTGTTGGTGAATTTAACTTGTAATATATGTAGATTTCAGCCCGTAGGTCGACTCACGACTCATCACGAGTCGACTCATCAGGTTGAGTCGACTCATGACTGTCATGAGTCGACTCACGAAGTCTTGTTGTGTTGCATGCTGTTTCTGCTGGGTCGACTCGTCAGTATATGAATCGACCCATAAGCCATGAGTCGACCCATGACTGTCATGAGTCGACTCACAGAGTCCTTTTCTGATATCAAATGTGTTATGTTGAGTCGACTCATATTTGAGTATGAGTCGACTCATCATAGTATTTTCTTTCTGTTTCGTTCATGCTTCTGTTTAAATTACATGTTGGGTGTATATAAGTATTTATGCATACGGTGATTATGATTTCACCTGTTCATGTGAGATGATACTTTGAACACGAGTTTAAGTCAGTACAGCAAAGTATGTACGAGAATATAGACATGTATACTTTTTGGTACGTAGTCCTCGTGTTGGACTATAATCCATTAAAGTCCTCGTGTTGGACTATAATCCATAGAAGTCCTTGTGTTGGACTATAATCCATTTCAATCATGTATTAGACTTTTGCTAAACCTTGAGCACGTTATTCAATAAAGTTGGATATACGACACATTGTATTTGGCCGGGACATGATAGCTACATAGGTTGATCATGGCACCTATTGTAGCCTTGTTTCACTTACATATTATTGGTAGAGATGGGCATGTTTTCCTTTTCCTTATTTTTCTTGTAACTAGCTTCGGGTTTTGTACTTAGGGATCTACAATTTGAGATACAAGGTATATACATGAGGGTTTCCTTGTTTGGATTATTTCGCTCGACGTACCTATGCTCGTGTTGTATTTCCCTAAGTATTAAGACCCGTTAATGTTTGTATAAATGATTTATATTTCATTGTATTAACTGTATTTTCATTTACAACGAGCCCTATCCCTTGGGGTTGGTTGTGATGTTGCTCGCTAGCGCTTTGACGCTCGTTGTCCCTCCCCCCTTTCAGGTAACGAGCCAGGAGCCCGGAGAGTCGCAGGTTGAGGACGATCCTTGCTAGTGTCTTTTGATCCTCTCATTAGATGTATTCTATTTTCTTTCTCCACTTGAGATATTTTAGGCTAGAGAGGTATATGCTCTAGAGTTGTAAAGGCTGTGTGCCTTATTTTCCTGTATTAGTCATTATGTATTTTGAGGCATGTGAGATCTCCAGATTGTCATTTCTTTTCACTTCAGACTTGTCTATGCATTTCAGTTTATTGTGTTGATGAGATGTGTTAAATTGATGTTCTATCATTGTACCAAGTTTCTGCTATAAAACCTTTTACTTGCCTTGTACCTACATCTGTTGTTGACTCCACTAGAGAGATAGTGATTGTGATGGTGAAACATGTTATTGCACGGTGTGGTGCATGGCAGGTTTGACATTCCTGGTTTCACCTCGGACTGCAGCCTTGTGTGAACCTAGGGGCGTCACAGTTAGTATCAGAGCTCTAGTTCCAGAATCCCTAGGATCATCCTGTGTTGAGTCGTGGAGCTAGGTTAGAGTTTCCTAGGATTCATGAGTAGAGTCCACTAAGGATTTCCTAGAATGAGTGAGGACGATATATGCGTGTATCTCAAAATTTTGAGAATATTTTTTTTTTATGATAACTATTTTTCCTTAAAGTATATGCTTGAATATTATATGACGTGAAAATCATATTGTGATGAACTATGTATATACGTCTACTTTGACTCATGAACTTTATTTTTCTTATGATCAGAGAGATGGCAGGGCGTAGGAGACCCCGCACTAGAAGGGCCGCTCAGGCAGAGCCCCAGCAGGCACCACCGGAGTCACAGCTGGCTCCACCCGAGCAGGAGCAGGCACCACCAGAGCCGCAGCAGGCTCCCCAGTATTTGGTGGATATCATGGCTCCCCTTATTGCCAGGATGACAGCCATAGAGGAGTTGGTAACTACTCACATAGCACCTCGGACACCACCACCACCGGTAGCTCAGCAGCAGGGGATACCAGCCGTCCCGATCAGAGAGAGAGACCCAGAGGTAGCACCTGCAGTCATTCCACTAGCAGTGCCAGATAGAGCCACGGAGCAGGAAGTTTGGCTCCGTATGGTAGAGAGATACCAGAAGATGAGGGCACCAGAGTTTCAAGGGTCACCAGACCCTCTTGCAGCCCATAAGTGGAAGGAGGATGTGAGCAATATCCTCGATATACTCAGAGTGGACCCGGTACAGAAGCAGAGATTAGCATCTTATAGCCTGAAGGGAGATGCCGGGAGATGGTACCGGCTACAGTTTACTCCAGAGCAGAGGATGACCCTCACATGGGAGGATTTCATTTACTTCTTCGATGGGCAGTATATTTCTTCTGCAGCACGGACTGGGAAGGAGCTTGAGTTGTCCCGAATGACTCAGGGGGACATGACAGTGGCGGATTATGAGAGCCGGTTTATGGAGTTGCTGCATTTCACGGGTATGTGGCAGACAGGAGAGCGTCAGGCTCAGATGTTCTTAGCTGGGCTTCGCCCTAATCTCCGACGGTACCTTGTGTCGAGGAGATTTTATTCAGTCAGGGAGGTGGCTGAGGCTGCCACTTCTCAGGAGATCGAGACCACTATGTTCCTGAAGGACAAGGAAGGGAAGGCCAAGGCAGGGCAGAGCGGGGACAAGGGCAAGAACAAGAGACCTTTGTCAGGGCATCAGCATCAGCAGCAGCAGGGCCCTCATAAGAAGGGACCCCAGCAGGATCAGCGAGCGCATCAGCAGCGCAAGTTCCAGGGTTCTTGTTACAACTGCCACAAGGTCGGACACATGGCATCAGAGTGTCGTAGTGCACCAGCAGGAGCTCAGCAGGGCAAGGGCCCGAACAAGCAGCAGCAACGACAGCAGGGCAGAGGTCAGGGTCAGCCGAACAGGCTTGAGGCACCGCCAGCGACGCAGAGGGCAGAGGGGCAGGTTCGAGCAGTCCAGGAGGCTCCCCAGGGCCAGATTGTTCCATACTCTACAGCATTAGCAGTAGAGCAGACTTCAGCTACAAGCAGAGTTTATGCAGTGGTTCCCCGTGATCACGGTGCCAGCGGAGCAGTTGTGGAGGGTACGTTCCTTGTGAATTCCTTTCTCACCCGTATTCTTTTCGATTCGGGAGCTTCGCATTCTTTCATCTCGCATGCATTTATGGCTAGACTTCAGCTTGTAGCTCAGCCTCTAGACACCCATTTGTCAGTTTCCACCCCGTTAGGTGAGGTATCGCTTCTGGAGAGCATGTGTAGGAGGTGTACCGTCAGTCTAGACGAGTCGGAGTTCATAGTCGATCTGATAGTGTTGCATATGTCCGAGTTTGATGTCATTCTTAGTATGGATTGGTTGTCGTCCTACCATATTAGTATTGACTGTTTTGTGAAGACAGTCAAGTTGCGAGCGTCCGATGGGTCCGAGATGATTGTAGCCACCTCTCAGGGCAACCGATTTGCGGAGTCGTTCCTGGCGTACATCGAGGAGGTGCTGCGACTGGATCAGGGAGCCGAGTTATTGGAGACTAGAGTTGTCTCAGATTTTCAGGATGTCTTTTAGGACATACCTGGGTTACCTCCTGTGAGAGAGGTTAAGTTCTGCATTGAGTTGCAGCCAGGCACAGCCCCGATATCCCGCGCACCCTATCGCATGGCACCAGCTGAGATGAGGGAGCTTCAGACCCAGTTGGACGAGTTATTAGCTCAGGGTTTTATTCGTCGGAGTCATTCTCCGTGGGGTGCACCGGTCCTCTTCGTGAAGAAGAAGGACGGTAGTATGAGATTATACATAGATTATAGAGAGTTGAACAAGGTCATTATCCGGAATAGGTACCCACTACCTAGGATTGATGACTTGTTTGACCAGTTACAGGGAGCGCAGTATTTCTCGAAGATTGATCTTCGTTCTGGCTATTATCAGTTGCGGGTTCGGGAGATGGATGTTCCCAAGACCGCCTTTCTTACTCGATATGGATCCTTCGAGTTCTTGGTCATGCCATTTGGGTTGACCAATGCACCCGTGATATTCATGGATTTGATGAATCGGGTTTTCCGTCCCTTCTTAGATCAGTTTGTGATCGTCTTCATCGATGATATACTCATTTACTCGAGATCGGAGATGGAACACGAGGAGCATCTACGGATAGCGTTGAGGACTCTTCAGGAGCACCAGTTATATGCTAAGTTCAGCAAGTGTGAATTTTGGCTTTCAGAAGTCAGATTTCTTGGCCACGTCATCAGTAGAGAGGGCATAGCGGTGGACCAGGCTAAGGTTATAGCAGTTCTTGATTGGGAGCCCCCGAAGACAGTGTCAGAGATTCGCAGCTTTTTGGGTTTAGCTGGATACTACAGGAAGTTCATTCAGTACTTCTCGAAGATTGCGACGCCGATTACACGCCTTACGAAGAAGGGTGTACAGTTTATATGGAGTATGGAGTGCCAGAAGGCATTCGATATTTTGAAGACTTAATTGACTACGGCACCAGTTCTGACTATCCCGACCAGTGGCAGGACATTCGTTGTCTATACAGATGCATCGTTGGCAGGCTTAGGAGGCGTATTGATGCAGACTCAGAGGGTAGTAGCCTATATCTCTCGACAGTTGAGGGTGCATGAGCAGAACTATCCCACTCATGACCTGGAGTTAGCAGCAGTAGTGTTTGCACTGAAGTCATGGAGGCACTACCTATATGGAGTGCAGTTTGAACTATTCACAGACCACCAGAGTCTGAAGTATCTTTTTTCTCAGAAAGAACTAAATCAAAGGCAGAGGAGGTGGATTGAGTTTATCAAGGACTACGAGTTTGCGATTCAGTATCATCCGGGGAAGGCGAACGTCGTAGCAGATGCTTTGAGTAGGAAGCGTCGACATCGGGTTGCGGCTTTGAGGTGTTCATTGCACAGAGACCTTATCACTCTTAGTCAGTTTGATTTTAGACCTGAGGTTGGAGGAACCAGTGCATTTTTGGGAGCTGTATCAGTGCAGCCATCTTAGAGTGACAGAGTTGTCAGAGCTCAGTCGGGAGACTCGTGGATTCAAATCCGAAAGGAGGAGATTTCCAAGGAGCCTAAGGCTGATTGGACCATTAGAGCAGATGGAGGCCTACGGATGAAGGGTAGGTTGGTTATGCCAGCTAGTGTAGAACTGAAGAGGGAATTATTTGATGAGGCACACCGTACTCGGTATACAGTACATCCAGGGACCACAAAGATGTACAAGGACCTGAAGAGACATTTCTAGTGGAGCGGCATGCGTAGAGAGGTTGCAGACTATGTGGCTAGATGTTTCACCTGTCAGCAGGTGAAGGCAGAGCATCAGAGACCGGCAGGGACACTTCATCCCTTGCCTATTCTGGAGTGGAAGTGGGCGGATATTTCCATGGACTTCATAATGGGATTGCCGAAGTCAAAGAAGTGGAATGATTCGGTTTGGGTGATAGTGGATCGGTTGACGAAGTCGGCACATTTTATCCCAGTGAGGACTACCTATACAGCCGAGACTTATGCGAGGATCTTCATTCAGGAGATAGTTCGACTTCACGGAGTGCCAGATACGATCGTATCAGATCGGTGATCGGTTTTCACTTCACACTTTTGGAGGAGTTTCCAGGAATCATTTGGCAGTAAGCTATCTTATAGCAGTGTATTCCACCCACAGACAGATGATCAGACAGAGAGGGTGAATCAGGTGTTGGAGGACATGTTGCGGGCATGTGTCATTGACTTCCAAGGTAGTTGGGAGGATCATATTCCACTAGCAGAGTTCGCTTATAACAACAGTTATCAAGCGACGATCGGTATGGCCCCGTATGAAGCATTGTATGGGAGACCTTGTAGATCACCGATATGTTGGGCCGAGCCGGAGGACAGCTTGATGCTTGGGCCAGAACTAGTGAGGCAGACTACTGAGAAGGTAGCTTTGATCAGAGAGCGGATTCTAGCCGCTCAGAGTCGGCAGAAGAGCTATGCAGATAAGAGGCGAAGACCCCTAGAGTTTCAGATTAGGGATCAGGTTATGCTGAAAGTATCGCCTATGAAAGGCGTACAGCGATTCGGGAGGCGAGGGAAGCTTGCACCGAGATATATTGGACCTTTCCGGATTTTGGAGTGCATTGGAGCTGTATCATACAGACTAGATCTTCCAGCTTCTATGTCTAGTATACACAATGTATTCCACATTTCTATGCTCAAGAAACACTTGCACGATGAGGAGCGGCAGCGAGTGTTGGATGCACCGGAGATCGAGCTTAGGGATGATTTGTTGACTATTGAGATTCCAGTGGCCATACTTGCTAGAGAAGACAAGAGACTCAGGAACAAGGTGATTCCATTGGTAAAAGTTCAATGGAACCGAAGTGGAGTAGAGGAAGCTTCTTTGGAGCGCGAGGAGGACATGCGACGCGACTACCCACACTTGTTCGAGCAGGTAAAACCGATATGACTTCTTACTTGAATAATTATATTATGTTTTGATACTTATATTTAACACTAGAATAAGGGTACTTTTACTTAATTCTTAATCTTTCGGAACACGTGGTATATACATGGGGGGTTCCTTGTTTGGATTTTTCGCCCGACGTACTAGTTTCGTTAGATTAGGGGTTAGGTAACAATATCATCATTTTAGATCGTTAAATATGAATATCGCTATGTGCTAACTAGAATTCGGTATTATAAAATGTGTATGTGTGCGGGTTAGATTTAACCCTTGTCATGTCTTTCTTGTATCTTTATGAGTTAGATATGATTTCTGAATTTCGAGGACGAAATTCCTTTAAGGGGGGTAGAATGTAAGACCCCTTAGATTTTGATCATGTTTATGTACATCAGTAATGGGTGTGAGTGTGCAAAATTTCATTATATGCAGCAGAGCCATCATATGCAGTTTTCAGTCCATGAGTCGACCCATGATTTTCATGAGTCGACTCACGAAATCGAGTCCTGTTGTCTTTTGTTTCTGCTGAGTCGACTCATTATGTTACGAGTCGACCTAGGAGGTCATGAGTCGACCCATGATTGTGATGAGTCGACTCATTGAGGATTTTCCAGTTTTCTCAGTTCGGGTTTGTTGGGTTTCGGGTCGGGTTTTATCCACTTGTATATATACTTCCCTACTCGAAATCACCTCATTTTCCATCAGTTTCCCCAGAAACCCTAGTCCCCCTCTCTCCTCTCTAAAACCCTAGGTGTTCTTGGAGATTTTGGGGTGTTTCGAAGGCTTTTTCAGCGGCTTTGTGAGGATTTCAGCGAAGGGATCTGTTCTTCATCATTCCTCAAGCGAGTAACATCTCGCCAAACCCCTCTCCCACGTTTTTAATAGTTTACAATGGTTTTCCATGAGTTTTATTGAGCCCAAGACTTATTCTCAAGTATAAAACAATGTTCTTGTTAGGGTAGATGCTAGAAATCATGTGTTTCAGATTTTAAATCCCCACCCACGAATTTTTGAAAAAAACCCAGATCTGGAAATATTTCTAAGAAATAAAAACATGAGTTTTCTTTTTGATCAAATGCCCTTTTTCATGTTTAGGGGTAAATTGTTAGATTTAACACATAAGTAAATGTTCCATATGCTACATGTGAATTTATCTCTGTATCATAGTCTAGAATTGATGGTTATAAAGATGTAGATTAGTGAATCAGAGGGAAGAATCGTGTTGGTGAATTTAACTTGTAATATATGTAGATTTCAGCCCGTAGGTCGACTCACGACTCATCACGAGTCGACTCATCAGGTTGAGTCGACTCATGACTGTCATGAGTCGACTCACGAAGTCTTGTTGTGTTGCATGCTGTTTCTGCTAGGTCGACTCGTCAGTATATGAATCGACCCATAAGCCATGAGTCGACCCATGACTGTCATGAGTCGACTCACAGAGTCCTTTTCTGATATCAAATGTGTTCTGTTGAGTCGACTCATATTTGAGTACGAGTCGACTCATCATAGTATTTTCTTTCTGTTTCGTTCATGCTTCTGTTTAAATTACATGTTGGGTGTATATAAGTATTTATGCATACGGTGATTATGATTTCACATGTTCATGTGAGATGATACTTTGAACACGAGTTTAAGTCAGTACAGTAGAGTATGTACGGGAATATAGACATGTATACTTTTTGGTACGTAGTCCTCGTGTTGGACTATAATCCATTAAAGTCCTCGTGTTGGACTATAATCCATAGAAGTCCTTGTGTTGGACTATAATCCATTTCAATCATGTATTAGACTTTTGCTAAACCTTGAGCACGTTATTCAATAAAGTTGGATATACGACACATTGTATTTGGCCGGGACATGATAGCTACCTAGGTTGATCATGGTACCTATTGTAGCCTTGTTTCACTTACATATTATTGGTAGAGATGGGCATGTTTTCCTTTTCCTTATTTTTCTTGTAACTAGCTTCGGGTTTTGTACTTAGGGATCTACAATTTGAGATACAAGGTATATACATGAGGGTTTCCTTGTTTGGATTATTTCGCTCGACGTACCTATGCTCGTGTTGTATTTCCCTAAGTATTAAGACTCGTTAATGTTTGTATAAATGATTTATATTTCATTGTATTAACTGTATTTTCATTTACAACGAGCCCTATCCCTTGGGGTTGGTTGTGATGTTGCTCGCTAGCGCTTTGACGCTCGTTGTCCCTCCCCCCTTTCAGGTAACGAGCCAGGAGCCCGGAGAGTCACAGGTTGAGGACGACCCTTGCTAGTGTCTTTTGATCCTCTCATTAGATGTATTCTATTTTCTTTCTCCACTTGAGATATTTTAGGCTAGAGAGGTATATGCTCTAGAGTTGTAAAGGCTGTGTGCCTTATTTTCCTGTATCAGTCATTATGTATTTTGAGGCATGTGAGATCTCCAGATTGTCATTTCTTTTTGTAGGCGTATAAAATTGCCTATAGGTCCCTTAACACAGCTCGACGACGCCGATCGACAAACAGACCATCGGGCGACGTATCCAAACACGACCGTTAGCCCGATGACACCGAAGCCAAATGATACGCGACGAAGCGGACTAACGAGGCTACGAAGTCGACGAATCGTATGCGAGCAACAGAATGCATCCATTCGCGTGCGGAATCAAGCCAACGGTTCGGGGAGTCAACGAGTCATCCAAACAAGAACGAACTCGGATGAATCACGATCGAATCAAGATTAGTTTCGGATTCGAATTCAGAAGCGGGTCTACTGCCAAATCAGGTCAACGAATCAAATCCGAACCAATCAATCACAGAACCGGAAAACGGGCATAAAGAGGCAAAACGACAAACACCTAGAAGGGCTCGGCCGAAACCGAACCTTGGGCCGAGCCACCCAGGGGTGGCCGACCACTTGTGGCCGAGCCACCTCAGCCCAGATCTATGCCCAGGCACAGATCTGGGTGCCTATAAATAGGCCAAGGGTGTTTCATTTTCAAAGGTTGGAAAAATTGGAGTCGAAGCGCTGCCAAATTCAGATCTCAAAACTTAAAAAGATTGGAGCTTTAAAACTTTGAAGACTTGAACTTCCAGATCCGGTGCTCGGCGATCGTCAACGCCAAATAAGGCAAGAGTCCGAGAGGATCGAATCTCAGATCTACGTAGTTTTCCTCCGGATCAAAGCTTGGTCTTTGATCCCGAGATTAGGGCGATTATTTTCTTGGTGAATTAATCCCCCCTGCTATTATTTCCTTGGTGAAATAATACCCGTCGTACTGTGTAGATTCGACCGGATCTAGATCTCACGGTGGTCAACGGATAAACCCCCGGCGCAGGCAAACAACCCACGCAAGCGAGCGACCGCAAAACAGGAGCTCGTGATTTGTTCGACACAAAAGGAGAAAAAGTTGTAATCTTTTTTCATTTCTTTTGTTTGATTTTTCATTGTAACCGGATCTTATAAAAAGACCGGATCTTTGTAATCGATAAACTGTTACAAGAGTGTGCAATGGAATCAATGAAGAAAGACACGATTTTTCCCGCGAACAAGTTGAACCTGCTTCAAAGGCTGCAAAGGTTGCTCTTTGGCTACTCTGGGAGGTCACACAGAATCATCCCGGAGAAAGAAGTCAGTTTTGGAGCGCCTCGGCCCACTTCCCGATGGACGATGCAAAACTTCAGTTCAGGAACGTTTGGGTCCAATGAAGAAGTCCCGAGCGATTCAACATGCTGGGGGTCGTCGCAACCCTCAGCATGACAAAGAAATCATGGCACCCAGGCGCACCACTTTGCGCATCGAAGTTCGGGAGCCCGTTGAGAATTCACGACCACAAAGGCGCGTTTCAAGGCGCGTGAATCTCGAAAGCCCAAAGAAGGCAATTCGCCCTCAGAAGGAAACGTTGTTGTCCGATGACGATGACGTTATACCTGGAAAATCGTGCCAACACACGATAGGTTGCTCCGACTTTCAAACGGACGAGCTGTACTATCGTGCTGGGGGTACGAATAAAACCAGAAAAAGGAGTCTTCGAAAAACAGAAACTCAATGCCCCTGTTCCAAACTTATTCGGGCAGTATTGTCTGAATGCAGATGCAACAATACAGTCCCTGAAAGAGTTTCGGTTTTCGAAAGGCTCAGTACTGAAACGCCAAAACCAAGGCCTAGGCGTTTCCGACGAAGAAGAACGGCGGTTGAAGATGGAGAATTTCCGAGGGTCACCGTTAACATGACAAGCAAAAGGACATCGGCACAGGATAATCTCGAGTCGATTCTGAAAGCATCTCGGCGTCTAACCCGTCTGCAGTCTGGAGCCATCGCACGAGGAACTTATGGTAGGGTTCGGACAAGACTACCTTCAGAAGGTGAAGAGTCGGATACCTACTCTGTGGTCACATCAGATAATACAGTGTCCAGTGAGGGGGAACCCCGCGAGTCGCTGATGATAAGCGCGGAACAAGTGGCCAAGATGCTCGAGGAAGCCATGGCCAAACAACAGGAGAGCTTCAGGCTCGAGATGCAGATGGCCATGCAGACCATGAGAGAGATGCATGACCAACAAATCCAGGCATTGAGGAACCAACAAGGCGAACCAAGTCGTCGTAACCAGAACAATCTGGAAAATGAGGACACGGGTGAAAATGAAACTCATAATGCCAATAACCCTCCCATCAATGCAGGGGGTGGTAACGAGGATGCCAACGAAGATACAAGTGAAAACTTGAAGATCAAAAACCTCGAGAGCAAAATCAATACGTTGATTTCCGCTCAAGAGATGAAGAAGACGGGCATTCCTTGTCCATACCCAAGAGAGTGGGAATCAATCCCCTATCCGGCGAAGTTTAGTCTAATCAACTTCACGCCGTTCGATGGGAAGGGTTCCCCCACTCAGCATTTGATTTATTTCAAATCGCATTTGGGTGTTATATCTGGTAATGAGCCTCTGATGGTACGGTCCTTCGTTGGTACTCTTCGTGGAGCCGCCTTCGATTGGTATCGCCACCTCAAGCCAAGAAGCGTGAATAGCTGGGACGACATGGAGACAAAATTCCTCGCTAACTTCTTCGACGACGACACCGAGATATCCATCGGAACGTTGCTCGATGAGAAACAAAAGGACGGGGAATTGATCGATACCTTCGTCAAGAGGTTCCGGAACAAAGCAATAAACTGTCGGGACCCGATCACTGAGGAGTTCATTCTCCAGACTTGCCACAACAACCTCGCATTGGACGTGTTGGAAGCAATGGGAACAGCACCGTCCAACACTTGGAAAGACTTGAAGGTGCGCGGTGAACAAGCCGAACGTTTCCTCCGAAGGAAGAAGGCCGAGAGGAGTCAATCGACGACTAATCCTCCGAATTCGAACTTCGCCTCCCGTGGTAAGGGCAAAACACCTGCAGCGGCTGTCGATGCTAATCAAACGTCGCAACAGCATTCCCGGAGACAGCAGAAGACTTCGGATCAGAGGCCTCAAAAAGAGTACTCCTTCAAGGATGAAGATGTTCCAGCCATCTTCGAATCCCTCCTTAAAAATAACAAGATCAAGCTGCCACCGATCACGAATCAGGAGGAAGCTGACAATACTACGGATCCGAAGTACTGCGCATACCACAGGAGGATCCTTCATCCCACCAAGGCCTGCTTTACTTTAAAGAATAGTATCCAGACCTTGGTTGAAGCCGGCGTCATAACGCTAGAGTAAGCCAGTTGAGAACGGCAATCCTCCGACCGGTATAAGAGGTTAAACTGCTCCCTGATACTCCAATAGGTGTATGAGTCTAAACTATTTCCTTTCTTCCACGGGAAGTTCCTAGAGAGTGCCATGCGTGGTATTCTTAAGGATAACCCGATCGTGCAGCTGATACAATGATACACCCAGTTTTGTAAAGAAAGCTGGGGGTGGATAATTCATGTAACGGAAAGTTCCCGGAAGAATGTTAAATGTAATATTCTTAGGGATAACCCGGTCATGATGAATAAAGTGATAAACACTAAACTCCTAATTTCCGAACACTCTTTTGCTGAGATGAAATCCGATCACTTCATTGGATTAATTTTCCCTCACAAAACTCTCATTGGTGTTGGATGACTCATAGTCTCCACCACAGAATCCCCCACCGATCAAACTAATTGATGGCGGGACCACCAAAATTCTTTCCTGTTTAATCCATTCAAACTTCCGCTATGTTCGTGCACTCAACACTTTCATTGTTAGAGTCCGGATATAATGCTTAGAATTCTGATCTATCAATCATTGACGAATTGTCAAAGCCCCTTTTTGTTAAGTCTTTATCACTTAACATCAGGAACCCCCTTTGAGTGATTTGTACGAATCAACATTCCTACAGTGATTTGTACTCTTACTCTCACCTCCCACTTGGTCAAACCTTCCTACAGTTAGGACCAAAACCAAAATCCCCTCTCGATTTCTTTAATGAACGAGAGGCCCACAAATCGAGCGATCAAACCTTCTTACAGTTAGGATCGTTTTAAACCCCCCACTTGGTCAAACCTTCCTACAGTTAGGACCACAACCAAAATCCCCTCTCGATTCCTCCAATGAACGAGAGGTCCGCTTTCAAATCGAGTGATCAAACCTTCCTACAGTTAGGGTCATCTCAAGCTCCCGTTTGGTCAAACCTTCCTACAGTTAGGACCAAAACCACAATTCATTCTCGATAAATGAGAAATTCATCTTTAGTTCGGTAATCAAACCTTCCGACAGTTAGGGTTATCCGATTCTTTTCGATTCTCGGAGTGGAGATCCCACTCTTAGTTTTATCTTTCCGGATTCTGGGGGTGGAGATCCCACCTCGAGTCTCCTCTCCAATTGGGAATAGAATATAAAATTCTTCCTTTCTTGTATTCGGGTTCGCCTTCACCCTAAAAGAAGACCGGGAAATAGAATATAAAATTCTTCCTTTCCCACACCAACCTTTTCCAAGAGTTTATCAATCTTGGATTCATCTTAGAAAGTTTATCCCAAATCCTAAGCAGGGATAAGTCTGCGCCTAACACGCGCTGCCGGTTTAGTCTTTCTCCGTAGAAGAAGACACCAGAGTTCGATTCTGGGGTATTTTATCCTGAAACCTAAGAAGGGATAAGTCTGCGCCTAACCAGCGCTGCCGGTTAGTTCTTAACCGTTAAAAAGAACACTCGTCCACATATTCAACATTGTGACAGGTTGTTATTAATAACACCAAAATCCATGCCTTACACGCATAGAGAATTTCATCCTGAATCCTAAGAAAGGGTATGCCGACGCCTAACACGCGTCGCCGGTTTAGTCTTTAACCGTGAAAAAGATACCAGAACCTGATTCTGGGGACCTTTATCCCGAAGCCTAAGTAGGGATAAGTCAACGTCTAATACACGTTGCTGGGTAGCCTATTCCCATAACAATGGCAAAGTCTACGTATTCGAAGTCGTAGCACAAAGTCTAAGGGAGTTCATTCCTTTAGCGCAACGTTACATGCGGAACGGATTTAGATAATCCGCATGCTAGCCCGACTCAAACGGTAGTCGGTAAAGGCTAACCAAATCTGTTGAAGGCTGGGGGTTAGCCAAAAATCCTAAAGTCAACGCCTAACACGCGTCGCCGGGTAACCTATTCCCGTAACAAATGGTAAAGTCTATGTATTCAACATCATAGCATAAAGTTTAAGGGAGTTCATTCCTTTAGCACAACGTCACATGCGGAACGGACTAAAACAATCCGCATGTAAGCCCGATTCAAACGGTAATCGGTAAGAGCACGTCAAATCCGTTGAAGGCTGAGGATTTGCCAAAAATCCTAAGTCAACGTCTCATACACGTTGCTGTTTAGTCTTTTCACAGGAGAAAGACGAAGTCTACGTATTCAATATCGTAGCACTAAAAGGGTTAACTCTTTTAGCTTAACGTTACATGCGGAACGGATTTAGACAATCCGCATGCTAGCCCGACTCAAACGGTAGTCGGTAAAGGCTTATCAAATCCGTTGATGGCTGAGAATTTACCAAAAATTCTATGAATACGAGTCATTGACGCATCAATTTTATAAATTGGTCTCGTGACTCAAGTATCTGCCACGCTCCAATTCCTTAAGAGCTTAAACTGTGTATACTCCAGCAGACGTACGAGTATAAACTGTGTCAAACGCCGGACAACGCGTTGTAATGAAGATTCGACGCCAACGACCGATGATTAGTTCTGTGTTGAAGCAGCAAACTCGAGCTAAAAAAGGCAAGAAATCAAGAACCGACTTCAAGTTCAAAATTCCGACAGACGGTCAGACAATAAATGCAGTACCGGAACCTTTTCAAGCATTCGACAAAGCACCGAATAGCCTGAAGGATTGAAAGAATCGAGAACAGAAGCCATTCCAAGGCCCCGTTATACCGACTGAAGGTGGGGACGATCATATCCAAAGTATTCCAGACTCTTCCATAAAAGAACAAGCCTGGAAAACTTTGGAGGGGGTATCTGTAGGCGTATAAAATTACCTATAGGTCCCTTAACACAGCTCGACGACGCCGATCGACAAACAGACCATCGGGCGACGTATCCAAACACGACCGTTAGCCCGATGACACCGAAGCCAAACGATACGCGACGAAGCGGACTAACGAGGCTACGAAGCCGACGAATCGTATGCGAGCAACGGAATGCATCCATTCGCGTGTGGAATCAAGCCAACGGTTCGGGGAGTCAACGAGTCATCCAAACAAGAGCGAACTCGGATGAATCACGATCGAATCAAGATCAGTTTCGGATTCGAATTCAGAAGCGGGTCTACTGCCAAATCAGGTCAACGAATCAAATCCGAACCAATCAACCACAGAACCGGAAAACGGGCATAAAGAGGCAAAACGACAAACACCTAGAAGGGCTCGGCCGAAACCGAACCTTGGGCCGAGCCACCCAGGGGTGGCCGACCACTTGTGGCCGAGCCACCTCAGCCCAGATCTATGCCCAGGCACAGATCTGGGTGCCTATAAATAGGCCAAGGGTGTTTCATTTTCAAAGGTTGGAAAAATTGGAGTCGAAGCGCTGCCAAATTCAGATCTCAAAACTTAAAAAGATTGGAGCTTTAAAACTTTGAAGACTTGGACTTCCAGATCCGGTGCTCGGCGATCGTCAACGCCAAATAAGGCAAGAGTCCGAGAGGATCGGATCTCAGATCTACGTAGTTTTCCTCCGGATCAAAGCTTGGTCTTTGATCCCGAGATTAGGGCGATTATTTCCTTGGTGAATTAATCCCCCCGGCTATTATTTCCTTGGTGAAATAATACCCGTCGTACTGCGTAGATTCGACCGGATCTAAATCTCGCGGTGGTCAACGGATAAACCCCCGGCGCAGGCAAACAACCCACGCAAGCGAGCGACCGCAAAACAGGAGCTCGTGATTTGTTCGACACAAAAGGAGAAAAGTTGTAATCTTTTTTCATTTCTTTTGTTTGATTTTTCATTGTAACCGGATCTTATAAAAAGACCGGATCTTTGTAATCGATAAACTGTTACAAGAGTGTGCAATGGAATCAATGAAGAAAGACACGATTTTTCCCGCGAACACTTTTCACTTCAGACTTGTCTATGCATTTCAGTTTATTGTGTTGATGAGATGTGTTAAATTGATGTTCTATCATTGTACCAAGTTTCTGCTATAAAACCTTTTACTTGCCTTGTACCTACATCTGTTGTTGACTCCACTAGAGAGATAGTGATTGTGATGGTGAAACATGTTATTGCACGGTGTGGTGCATGGCAGGTTTGACATTCCTGGTTTCACCTCGGACTGCAGCCTTGTGTGAACCTAGGGGCGTCACAGAGAAGTCCTCGCCTTGTGTATCATCAACTACATCAGTGCTGTTAGGAACACTTTCTATCGTGGAGTTATCAATCCATTCTTCTCTATGAAGTTCATCGGGCGGCGGATCCTCTAACACGATATAACTCATTGTTAGAGTAGCATCCATCAATGTATTGGTTGTCCCCTTCATCACGATCTATCAAACACGTCATGCTATTGATTTGTAAGCCATCCTCTTCATCATCATCCTCAGATTCGACACTTGTATTATCATCTTCTATCATCACTCCTATGAAAGACATCATATCTTGATAGAGAGCGTTATCATCGAAGGCATTTGAAGTGCCCACAAATAAAGGGCCGCTCAAGTATTATGATTGTATCCATCCTATATCTTACTATAGAGATAAAAATCCTACGGAGCCAACTTCAAGGTCCTCCAATATGCGAGAGTTTACTCCATCGTGATTCATCGATTTGCCCAAAATTCTGTGATGCCTTTCAATAAATAATTCTACCGAACGCTTCTCGTCATGCAATATTCCAATAAGACTCAAATCATAGTCACTTGAAATTTGAATGCCGCTTATTCTGTTCCTCGTAAGAGGATAATTGCAAATAATATTGAGGTAATACTCACGTGAATTGGTTAATGTAAGTTTATGTAAGTTATTAATCAATTCATCGAAAGTACATGATTTTGATTTAAACAATGACTTCATCACACCTCCTTTATATACAAGCATAATATTCTCGATATAGTTAACATTTTCATCATATGAACAAAGAATTATGATTTGATCGTTCATCGTTACCTCTGAAGAGTAAAAAAATCCAATATCAATATTACACGAAAAACACAAAAAATATTATTTACCATTAAATCCTCTAATATCAATTTTAGACATCCCTAATTTTAACCAAAATGCCAAACCTTTATAATACACTAACTTTTACAATTTTCGATAATTTTCCCTCTAACTTCATACATAAATTTCTTTAATTTTTCTTCACAAAATTCATAAATATTTCAAAATTTATTTCCAAATCTAAATTTAAACAAGTTATTAGCATAAAATAATGAGATTATATAAAAAATTAGGAGGGAAAAAATTTAAATATTTTACCTAAAATTTGTCGATGTCCTATTTTCCGGTGAACTCCAGCGGTGACGACGGCGTGATCGAACACCGACGGTGATGGTTGGCTAATGTGGCGCCGATAGGGGCGACAACAATAGGGGGTGTGGTAGGAGAAAGGGTTAGGGTTTGGTTTGGTAGTGAAGTAGGAGAGAGAGGGCTGTAGTCAGGTAACACGATAAGAAAATGCGTAGGACTTATATAGGCCATGCCCCAACTCCACGAGACTTGCAAGCTGAATTCCAGAGAGCGATGTTCTCTGAAAATTCTGCCTGAAACTTCACGGAACTTGAAGTCCAGTGAAGTTTCGTAATTTTTTCGCCAAATCGACCCAATTTCAACCAGTTGGCTGAAACTGGGTCGAATTTGATAAATAATTTTGAAATAGGTTGTTTTTGACAATTAAATTTCCAAACAAGTTGTTTTTAAAAATTTGTCCTTTTTATTATTTAAGGGGGTGTTTGTTTCAAATCCTATAATTTTAGGATATGGATTTCACCATGAGATTTAAAATCTTTAGGTAATTTGTTATGGGTTGGGATTCCTAAAACTTTGTTTGTTTCAATAATATTTTAGGATTTAGAATACTATAATTTGTAATAATTTTGTTTGTTTCAAACTTTTTAGAATTTGAAATCCTTAATTTGTCTAACACTTCTGAAATCCACCCCACATCCCACTCAAAAAAGAGGATTTCACAAATCCTTAAATATAATACTTTTTTTTATTATTTGGGGATTTGATATTCTAAAATTTGTTTCGAAACAAACAAGTTTTATGGAATTCTAAAACCCAAAAAACCCATTTTTTGATCCTAGAATTTGAAATCCCATCCAAATGCCAATTTTTTTTTTGAAACAAACACCCCCTAACCTTCCATCCCTTTGATCACTAAGGGCTTGTTTGGATTGAGGGGAATGAGGGTGAAGGGAAGTTAGGGGAACCATTCACCTCCATTCACCTTGTTTGGGAACACTTAGGTGGTGAAGTTAATTCACCCTAGTTCCCCTTAGTTCACCCCCTATTAGTATAAAATTTGTTACCCCCCAAATTAGGGTGTAACCAAGAGGAAGAGAACTCCCTTCCCTTTCTTTTCCTTCCATTCCCTTCTCTCAGTTTCCCTTACGCCTCGTTTGGTAGGCCGGAATGAGGAGGAATGGAATGCAATTCCCACTTCCCATTCCCTCATACCAAACACACCTATATTTTAGATGTTGGAATGACCATTCCCTAGGAATGATCATTCCCACTATTTGTGGGAATGAGCATTCCAAGTGAGAAGATAAGGAATGATCATTCCCATTCAAGTGAGAATCAAAAACTTAGTTAGGTATTTTTCAATTATATCCATATTAATAATAAAAATCAATCTAATGACTAGGATTAGGGAGTCTATATAAATCACATTTTCTCTCTCCCTTCACCGAAATAAAAAGCCTCTCCCTGCACCGAAATAAAAATCCCTGCACCGAAATAAAAAGCCTCCGCTCTTTCCTTCCTTCCTTCAATCCCAACCTCAATCCCTCCTACTCCACCTCTTCCTCCGCCGCCTCAACCGCATCAATTACCCAGAGCCTCCGACGCCGCCTCCGCCTCTCCTTCACTCGAGTTTCTAGGTACGATTCGGTGGTTGTTTCTTCAAATTTTGCTCGATTTTTCTTCATTTTTCGTGATTTTTCTTCTTCACTGCATGATCTGTTGAAATTTGTTAAACTCGAGTTTCTAGGTACTTGGATATGATCAGATGTATGGAAAGTTGATTTCATAAGGTTAATTGCTTGAGTTCGCCCTTTTATAGGGTTTCCCCTCATGGTTCTGCATATTTTATTATGATCAGCATGAACACAAGGCATGCATTTGTCTGAAGGAAAGAAAAAAGTAATGTGATGCCCAAGTGCAGTCTTGCACACATTTGGGTATGATGTCTTCTTGCCTAAGAAATGCAAATGAAGAGATGCAGCTTAACAAGATGCATGTACCCGGTGCAGTCTTGCACACATTTAAGATTGGTTTAGAGACCCTTTCTGATTTTTAAGACTAACAATTTTTGTGTATATCTCATCCCACAAGCTAGAAATCCTTCACATTCTTCTCTTATGACTCTAATCAAGTGCTTACATAAAAGATGAATATATCTCGAGTGAAAATCCCAACACATCCTTCAACTATAAAAGATCAGATGCTTCATCTTTTGGAAATCACTGTGTTCTTTTTACACTCAATAGAAGTATGATGAGATGCTAACTAGTCTAATTCAGAATCACCTCAAATCCTACATTTCTAACCATAGTAAGTCTGCTAGAATGCTACTTTCCAACTTTAAAATTACATCCATTATACACCATATCTAATACAGATCCAACTCTACAAGTTGCTGCCTACGATATTAAAAAAATATTATACATTACACTATGCTAGAAAGAATAGACAAAATTTTACCATAACAATTGCACTTGAGTCATGGTACCAATAGGAAGGTTTGGACAAGCACGGCTAAAAGGGTAGGATATTGGGCTGTAACTAGGAGTCACATAGGAATACGTAAACAAGAAGATCTTATAAACATATGAAAAGGTTGCTATGATGAAATTAAGCTATATAAAAATTAGTGTAACAATAATTTCCTCCAACTGTGTACCTTTAGCTCCATTTGGTTCTCCCCACTTAGACAAACGCATACCATCAAATGCTGATGTTGCCTGCAAAGCATACATACAAACAACCCATAAGTCATTGGAAACTATTCAACTATAAACAAAATCCTAAGCATGAAGATAGTTAGTTTGATACTACTTACAATTTCAATAGGGAGTTCTGTGAGTTTGTTAATCAGTCCGAATTGTTAGTTTGAATCCAAGTTATTAGATAGAGTTCTAGTTATAGTAGAATACTAGTTAGTGGATAGTTTTTCTAGTTATTGGATAAAGATTAGAGTTGTAATCTTATCCCTATGTCTTTATATATATATGTAAACAATCTTGATGAGTTTAGTAGAACGTGAATAAAAATTTATAGAAATCCCTGCTCCATCCGGTTTTGTGTTTATCAACAAAACAGAGACTAAGAAAAAATTCCTGCAGAAAAGTCCCCTGTGTTTGGTGTTCGGTTTCTCCAAAAATCAGTCAAGGAAGATTTGGTTACAGGTTTTCCTAACCCTGTTTTCAGGTTTGTATAAAAGCTTACAGGTTTGATACTTGGGCCGATCCTATTACAAAGCCAACAAGTTCTTCGCCACTGGCAAGAACAGAGCCAGAAGATAATCTATTGGCTCTTGGAAATTCTATAGCATCTTTCCCAAAGTAAGCATCACTTGTAAGATTATTAGCTATTTCATCAACAGCGTCCATAGCCCCTTGTAAAGCTAAAGAAGTTTGAACTGGATCACCAGCTAGACATACACACATCCTTCCATCATTCTCCAATTTCCCCTTTAAAGAAATCCATGCAAGAAACCGTTCAATGCACGTCATCAATGTGTCAGAGGATTGTGAGAGATTACTTGCATCATAAAAGAAACCAGTTTGTATTGTGAGGCGGGATAGTCTGAACCTGTTGTGACCAATGTCTAACTTGTTCCTCAATCCTGCTGGTTATGAATAATGAATTGAAGATATAGTGGTGGATTTGCATCATAAAAGAAAATTGTAGACAAATTGCTGCCTACGATCACACAACTCTACAAGCATTTTACATGTATTTTTCTCTTATCATAATCAACAATATCTTTGTTATAAGTTATCCTCATTAAGATATTATTTAAATTGTTTACATTCCAAAATGAATATACTCCTTTACACTTATGCAGTCAAGATATATCATATTATGGATTCTGATGCCGAACGGAGAAAATTGAAGAAGTTGGTTGCTGTCCAAGCACATATGAGAAATGTGCAAAGCGTAGTGGCTTGGTGGTTCCTATTTTTATCTCACATAATGAAAATTTACATTGAAAAAAAATCACTAAGAGAGCGATATTTGATAGATTTTTATTCTAAAAGGAAAAATGTATATCGTCTAGCATATGCAAGTGAAGTAACTTGTTATGATCAGCTTAGAATGTATAGGAGCTCTTTTAGGAAGTTATGCACTATGCTGCAAAATGTAGGACTAAATAATACAAAAAATATGTTGGTAGATGAGCAAGTAGCAATGTTTCTACATATCCTCGCCCACCATGTGAAGATCAGAGTCATAAAACAAATGTTTCAGCGTTCAGGGGAAACTATTAGTCGGCATTTTACTCGTGTGTTACACGCCGTGATACGTCTACATGATATTTTGATTAAGAAACCCGAGCCAGTGCCGATTGACTCAACAGATGCGAGGTGGAAATGGTTTAAGGTAATCTATAATATAAGTATCATTTGTATTTATCAATTTTTATAAGTAATTTAACACATTAAAATTTCCCTAATGTCTAGAATTGTCTTGGAGCTTTAGATGGGACATACATAAGGGTGAGGGTGGCTGTGGAGGAAAAATCTAGGTATCGAACACGAAAGGGTGAAATTGCTACAAATGTTTTGGGTGTATGTTCTCAAGACATGCAATTCATATATATACTTCCCGGTTGGGAAGGGTCAGCTGCTGATAGTAGAGTCCTTCGAGAAGCAATAACTAGAAGAAATGGGTTGAAAGTCCCACGTGGTATGTTACTTATAATTTATAATTCATTTGGATTTATTAATCATCAACTCCATTGGTATTTAATTAAATACATTTTTGACATGTCTAATCATAGGTAATTATTATCTAGTTGATGCTGGATACACAAACTGTGAAGGTTTTCTTGCCCCATACAGAGGTCAACGATACCACTTGAACGAATGGAGAGACGGACACCAACCTACAACTATGCAAGAGTTTTTCAACATGAAACATGCATCGGCTAGGAATGTTATTGAGAGATGTTTTGGATTGCTTAAATTAAGATGGGGGATCTTACGCAGTCCTTCATTTTACCCTATAAAGACCCAAAATCGAATAATCATGGCATGCTGTCTTCTACATAATTACATAAGGAGGGAAATGGAGATTGATCCATTTGAAGAGGGTCTTGATGTTATAGAGGAAACAACTCAAATGGCTAATAATGATTCAATTAGCACAATTGAAACTACAACAGCTTGGACTTCATATCGAGATAACCTCGCAAATTTAATGTATAGCCAGTGGATAGGGGAAGAAGAGTAGCTTATTAGATGATATCATTGATGATGTGGCATTAACACTATTTTATTAGTTAGTATTCAATTTTATGTTATCATGTTGTTTTCAAATTGTTTGACATTTATTTTAATTAGAATTAATATTATTGTGCTTTTTTTGTACGCTGGATGCATTATTGTGCTTTTTTGTTATAAGTTCATTATACTTGCTACAAACCAAAATATTTGCTTACTTTCATAAATCATCAAAGCAAGACTTATTTAAAACTATCGTGATGATGTAAATTTGGAAATTATTATATGGTTTATAAACAATTCAGGAATGGATCAAGAAGATCAACGAGGACCTGGAAAGAATAAGCGAACATGGACAATTGAGGAAGACCAGAAGTTGATTGATGCATTGTTGGAGTTACACCAAACTGGAAAGTACAATGCTGATCGTGGTTTCAAGCCTGGACACTATAATGCTGTTGAGAGATTACTTGCCATTTCACTACCTAATTCGGGGTTAAAGGCTGATCCGCATATTAGATCAAGGATGAAAACTCTTAAGACACAATTCAGTATTGTGTTTGATATGCTCAACTGCAGTGGTTTTGGATGGGATGAAACGAAGCAATGTGTAACTGCTGAAAAAGAAGTATGGGATGAATATTTAAAGGTATTTAGTTATTCAAATTTAAATCTAACATGTTAATTTTATTATATCTGGTATCTTCTTAATTAATGACTACTGATTTTTTAAACGAATTTAATTGCAGGCCCACAAAAATGCTACACAATTCAAAGAGAAAGCTTTTCCACACCTTGATACCTTATCTATTGTGTTTGGTAAGGATCGAGCGACAGGAAAGGGAATGGAACACCCATATGATGTTATAGAAGAACTTGATAGGGAGGCTGGTCATGATACTGATGCTGATGATATACCTGAGTCACATTCTCAAGAGGTAATACCTGATAACACGGGTGAAGCTTCCTCCAAGCATAAAAAGAAGAGACGGTTATCGGGGGATAGCGAGTCATTCGAGATAATGCGGGAATCTTCTGCATATGTAGGACGTGAACTTTTTAGGTCGAGCCAATTAATTAAGGATGGGTTAGATGAAGTGGCTTTGACTGAGAAGAGAAAGAGGTTTACTGAATACGTAATGAATATGAATTTACCTATGGATCAATGTTTGACAGCAATAGGGGCGATTGGTACTAACCGTGATTTGCTGGATTTATTCTTCACACTTAGTGATGATTTGAAGAACGTTTGGGTGAGGCGCTATGCAAGTGGGCAATTTTAGATTGACAATTTAGGCTAGTATATCATTTTGCTATTTCGAAACTTATTATTTTAGTTGGTATTGTTTTATGGATTTTTGCTATTATGAATTGAGTGATTTTGATACTTTATCAAATAAGTTAATTTATATATCTAGAACTGTGGATTGTGGATATCATTCTCTTTTTTTTGGACCTATGAAAGATACGATAATCTTTTTTTTTATTTTTCTTTAATTTTTAAGACTAAGAAATAGCGAGTATTGTTTAAAAAATATAAACGAAATATACACCTGATGGATAACACGAGCATTACTACCTAGATTAATATAACATATGCGTACATAAAATTATTTAGTTATTATCATTAATGTTTATATTTTATCTTATTAAAATCTATGTTGTTGTAAGGGCATTATTAGAAAATGAGATTTCATTCTCACTTGTGTACTAGTGATACCAAACATGGGAATGGGAATGAGATTTCCATTCTAGCTTCATTCTACGAACGCACCCAAACAAGAGAATGGGAATGACCATTCCATTCCCACATGCAATCCATTCCATTCCTTCTTCCATTCCATTCCCAAGTCCGTCCATTCCCGCGTACCAAACGAGGCGTTAACTTCCCTTCACTCCCTACAAATCCAAACAGGCCCTAAACTCCCAAACAAAGCATAAGCATGCGGGTTCGTAAATAAAAAGCCCATTTAACTTTCCGTCCCTGTTAGTAAACTCCCATACAAAGCATAACCCTGAGGGTTTGTAAATAAAAGGCCCATGTGCTTAAAGGACAGAGAGATTGTGGCGTAGGTTTCGCTCGTGGGATTCTCTCCCTAGAACTGCTCTGCCGTTTTGCCCCCATTTGCCTTTTTCGTTACCACCATTTTTAGAGAGAGAGAAACAAGAAAAAGAGAGGTGTTTGTGGCGGTTTTGAGGCGATAGGAAGCGGTTTTCATCTCCCGTTTGGTGGTTTTCGACTAAGGTATAGCGGTTTGTCGATCCTTTGTGCTTTGCCTTCGACTTTCTAGGGTTACGGTTTTAGATCTGAGTGATACTCTAAAAGTATGTAGATCGGTTGTGTTTTACTTAGTTTATTGTTCGATCTCGCTTGATCTGTGTTTTTCTTGAGGTTTTTTTGGCTGAAGACAGTATTATTCTGCTTATTATTAAGTATATAGTCCCTTTAGTGACTTTTTGTGATCCCGGCGTCCAGATTCTTCACTTTTCGGTCGATTTTTAAGTGTATTGTTGCTTGAATAGAGGAGTGCAGATGATTTTACCATGTTTTTGTTTTTTTAGTAAATTCTTCATCTTTTTCTTGAAAAGATTTTTCCTTTTGTTTCTAAGAGTATTCTAACACAATGACAGTAGTATCTAAGATTTCAATTTTTTTGGCTGTTGAAGTTAGTGTTTCCTTTATACTCATTATTATTTCTAATTTACTTTGGACTACTTATTTGCGGCATTGCGTTAGTTTAGTTTTTTGGATTGCATCATAAGTCTGGTGTTAAAGTTTATTGACGAATGGCTAATAATTAAGTGCTATAATGTGTTAGCTTTCAGTTCATGTACATGAGTTGTTCCTATTGTTGGTCTTCAGACACAATGAATCTGTTTGTTCTGCATTAAAGTTTGGCAGTAAGTATCTCATCATTCGCTATAAGAAATCAACTGATGAAGATTGGCATCATAGGAATAATATTTTCCTATTTGCAGAATCTATGGAAGGCATCCTTTGTTCTCTATATTTATTGGACTTGGTATCTTGAACCTTCTTGTAATTAATTCTCATTAGAGTAGAATTTCTCAATCTTCAAAACTATTTATGTGTGAAGCTTTTGTTGTTCTATAATTTTTGACTTAATTTTGTTACAATTCGCTAACTCAACAAGCAACACTTACATCCTTGCACTTTTTTTAATATGATATGATGTATTTGATTGACCCTTATGTGATTGTGAGGATACTTTATTGTATATTTATGTCTAGGTCTAATATTTATGTGCATGTACCTGTACGTTTGTTGATTTAGATTAGATGTGATATGTGGTAATTAGGATATTCATAAAGATATTAAAATATAATCACTATTTTTTCGGTGAACCCTTCAAACGTGATAAGTGGTATTAGGGAGTGAGGAAATGATTATAAAGGAAGTAGTCATAAGCTATTAATTGCAGAAAATAAAGTAAAAATATAATGGAGATACTAGAAAAATAAAAAAGGAAGTCCCAAAATAAATACACTAATTATCAATCCTTTGATGTATGTTAGAACAGCTTTAGTCAACTGTGAGATGCCACTCAGAATCAAAATTATCCAGTTAAATAACTTAAGCAACACATTAATGTACAAAATATACTAAAACAAAAACAGAACAATCTATTGACCAGAACCGGAAAAATCCCTAAATTTTTTTTGATGGCATTCTACTTTTCACTACTTTATTTTCTGTTTATACGGTTTTGGTTTAGTTTTAGGCCCTGCTTTGGCTTCACCACCATCAAGTCTAGTGTTTCTATTTGTTGAGGAATGTCATATAATAGGGTTTACATTGTGTAATCTTCCAGCCTATGCATGTAAAATGTTCATTGTTGGTCTTGGGATACAATGAATATGGTCTTCCTTTTCACTGACATTTATTCTGCATTAATGTGTGGATATTAGATTCCTGTCATTTATTCTAAGCAATCAATTGATGAAGATTTTGGATTGTAATGATCAGATTTACCCATTTGCATAATGTGTTGAAGATAGTAATATTGGGTCTATGCTTTTTTTACTCAATAGTCTGAACCATCTTATATGCAGTCCCTGGTGGAAAGTACTTATATTTTCGTCTTCACATCTTCTTGGGGATTTGTGTTTTGGTCTGGCAAGTGTGTCATTTGTGAATTTCTTTATTTTCAAATTTGTTTATGGTTGAAGTTTTTGTTGGTCCATAGTTTTCAACTGAACCTCGTCACAATTTGCAAACTTAACAAGCAACAGTTATGTCCAAGGTTATCGATAGCGGATAACGTTGTGGCGAGGTGAGGAACCGCTAAGGCTATCTGGGGCTATTGCGGTAAAATAGCGGCAAATAGCGTAAAGTCAAATAGCGGTCGAATTTAGATATATTTAAATATTTTAGAAAATAAGAAAATTATAGAAAAATCTAAAAATTCTACAAATGCATATTTAATGATTTATAAAGATCTTAAGCATGAAATAGATGTGTAAGTGTAACAATTGCATAATATTAATAAAATACTATAAGAATAAAAAAGCGTACATGTCTATCAAAACGATTGTTATTTGTCCAATTCATTCAACTTTTTTAAGTCTATAACACAAAAATTCTCAACAATAATAAAGCATTGATTAGTAACACCGTCATTATATTAACTGCTAGAAACTTGACATAAAAAATAAAATCTTTAAGCATAGATAAATGAGCAAAGCAAGATAATGTCATGAATCATGATAGATAATAACAGTCTATAAATATTAAGCAATCAACGAAGATCAAACTGCAAAATACATGACATGTCCAAACTCCAAAATCAAAGGTCTAAATTTAAGCAAAATAAAAGCTGGAAGTCCAAAATGGAGGCTTAGCTAGAGATTTGGTGTTGCAGTGCTAGAGAAGGTGAGTTGTGAGAAGGTGTGATCGGAGATGGTGAGACCGTGAGATGGAGCTCGATTGGACGTGGTGTTACTGCTGGAGATGGAGGTCAACTGGAGGTAGTGTTGTTACTGGAGATGGAGCTCGATGGAGGAGGTTGCCGGAGGAGGTGAGAGAGAGGCGAGAGAGAGGTGTCGACTAGGGTTTTAGCCTCTAATGGAGGCGGTGACAGAGCGGCTTGCTGTCGGAGATGAGCTCGTCGGAGGTAGTCGCCGGAGGAGGGGAGAGAGAGAGGCGGTGGCGGCTAGGTTTTGGGTTAGGACTGGAGTCAGAGAGACGAGAGATGATAGATTTTTATTTTATGGGTTCGGGTACTCAATTTGAAAAGAAAAGCGGTATTTAGTGCTTTCAAGCGCTAAACATCGCTATTTCAAGTAAAAAGCGGCTATTTCCGCAATCACACATTGTAGTCAAGGTTATCGGAGCGGTGAGGCGGTTGATCACCGCTTTCGTGATTAGTCCCACGATAGTGCTGCTATTGGGCGCTTTTTACAACACTGGTTATGTCCTTGCACCTTTTTTAATGTTACATATATTTGATTCATTTCTTGTGAGTTTTTGGGATGCTTCTATCTTATTCTTGTAGATTTAGATTGACAATAATTTTTTGTGCATGTACTTATATAGTAACATGTTTTATATATTTCCTGGAGACATATGTTGCACTTGTCATGTAATTATTTTTCCACATTACATGTTTGACAAGTCTTATTTACTTTTATATATACACAAAGACTATACTTTGCTGGGAAAAATACTATAAATATTGTGATGTGTGTTAATTAGTATAGCTATTTGTGTATAAAGTTAAAGGGCCTAGCCCTATTTTTTGTGAATTCACAACACTGTACGGCAAGTTAAAACTTTAGCATAAATGTTATCACAATGATTGTCTCTTTAGCGTGCATGAATATGTGTAACCATGTGAAGTAAACATTGTAACCTTCAACCCTCACTGTTACTTTGGAGTTTTCCCTATACAATACATATACATATACATGTACATGAATTTCCATGGCCTGTGTTTATATTGTATTTCTGCCTCAGTACATTCATGTCACTTAGATTATGTGTTAGTTTTGTTTATTTGGGAACTTGTAACGTTGATATCAATATGATTTTCTGATTATATTGACAGTGAA
This sequence comes from Asparagus kiusianus, assembly GCA_022839385.1. Lineage (NCBI taxonomy): Eukaryota > Viridiplantae > Streptophyta > Magnoliopsida > Asparagales > Asparagaceae > Asparagus > Asparagus kiusianus. The sequence continues at coordinate 67,692 of BQKN01061199.1, read as the reverse complement.
TATTAAGTTGGTTCTTCTTCCTTTTTCAGTCATTTAGTAATATTAAGTACTTATGTATACTATTGTTACTGTTAATTTTTTCTTCAGTGGACAACAATATGGTAAGGAAGAGAAGAACGGACCTCCCCGGCACTCGGGAGATGTCGGAAACACAAGAGCAAGCTGGAAGTGGTGGGCGTGGACCTCAGCATCCTCCTGAAAGAGCCCCAGTCCATCATCAACAGGGACGTGGTGGAGGACGAGGTTCGGGTCCTTTCCAACCCCAACAGTCACAGTATGGAGGTCGTGGCGGAGGATACTATCATGGTCGCGGTGGCGGCCCACAACATCGTGGAGGGATGTCCACACAGTACCATGGAGCCCCAACTTCTGAATACCAGGGTCATGGAGGGCCACAACATCCTGAATATCAGGGCCATGGAGGGCCACCATATCCTCAATACCAGGGCCGTGGAGGGCCACAGCCGAGAGGTGGTATGCCACAGCAGCAGTTTTATGGTGGGCAAAGGGGTGGTTCAAGCATGGGAGGGGGGGAACGTGGGGCTGGCCTCTCTGCTGCTGGCCCGTCGAGGCCGCCGGCACCCGAGCTGCACCAAGCTATAGAGGGTCCAGCTTACCAGCCTGTCCAGTCATCTGTATCACAACCTAGCTCATCTTCAAGAACACAGGAGATGGATGTTGCTCGAGTAACGCAACAAATTGAACAACTTTCTGTTCATCATGAAGCTGGAACAAGCCAGGCCATTCAGCCAGTTGCGTCTAGCAAATCCATGAGATTTCCTTTGCGACCGGACAAGGGCAAGTTTGGTCAAAGGTGTGTGGTGAAGGCAAACCACTTCTTTGCTGAACTTCCTGATAAAGATCTTCACCAGTACGATGTGAGTTCCCGTTAAGTATTTTTCTGTTGTTCAAATGGTATTTTTTGACGTGTTAAACTCAATGTATGGTTCAAACTGCCAGTTTAATCTTAAGAAGTAAATATTTTATTAGGTTTCAATTACTCCTGAAGTTACTTCACGGGGTGTGAACCGAGCGGTTATAGCAGAGCTAGTGAGGCTTTACCGTGAGACCCATTTAGGAGGTCGTCTGCCAGCATACGATGGAAGGAAAAGCCTTTATACTGCTGGACCATTACCCTTTCCCTCCAAGGAATTTCAAGTTACACTGACTGATGAAGACGATGGTACAGGAAAAGAGAGGTATTTTCTCAGAAGCAACAAACCTTGCTCTATTGTGTCCTTTCCTTTTTATATGCAGCATTATGAAAAATCTGAATTGTTTCTGTCCAGCAGGAGGCAGAGACCTTTTAAAATTGTAATAAAATTTGCTTCCCGTGCTGATCTCCATCACCTAGCAATGTTTCTATCTGGGAGACAGGCTGATGCTCCTCAGGAAGCTCTTCAAGTTCTTGATATCGTTCTGCGAGAGTTGCCTACTGCCAGGTAATTATATATAGCTAATTTCATTGAGCAACATCCTTTTCATTTAACATGCAAAAATGTAAAAGTTTATGCTTTTTGATGGTTGCATAGGTATTGCCCTGTTGGCCGGTCGTTTTACTCACCAGATCTTGGAAGGCGGCAGCAACTTGGTGACGGGCTTGAGAGTTGGCGAGGTTTTTATCAGAGTATTCGCCCAACACAGATGGGCCTTTCTTTAAATATTGGTAATCACATACCATATACAACTATGGATATGGTTTTTTGACTTGAGTACTCGCTTAGACCCGTTCTAAGGGCCCGTTTGGTTTGATCGAAGTACTGGAAGTAGAAAATAGATTAAATAAGTAACTTCATGAAGTCGGAAGTAGTGGAAGTAATACTTTTTTGTTTGTTTGTTTCACATATTTTTTGTAGTAGTGGAAATACTACTTATTCTTCATTCCCTTTTTTTTGTTTGGATAGCAATGAAAATTGTTAGGAAGTAACTAATAAAGGAAATATGAGTAAGAAAATTTATTTATTTCCTAATTAATGCACATTTCACCTACATTCATGCTACTTCCGAGCCTTTGAGTGGAGGAAAAATATTTAGGGAGTAGGGGTGACACGTAGGCGCCATGTCAGCGTTTAAGGAAGTATTGGAAGTAGTTTTTTCAGAGAAACAAACATGTTTTTTTCTCGAACGTAGCAAAAGTAGCATCTACTTACTTTACTTTAAACTACTTCATAATTACTGCCGTGCAAACAAAAATGCTTTAAGTGAAAATAATCTACTCGAAAGAGCATGACAATGATGCATTGACAAAGTTGATCCTGTTGAAAATAAAGCTGACATGCTTCGTGGCTACTTCATCAATTATTAGAAGCATGAAAGCTGCTTTGAATATATGAAAGGTGTGGAAGGCTGTCTTATGACCAGTATTGTCCATATTATGTACTATGAGATATGTCGAGAAGGCATATTCATCATAGAATTGTATATTCTAGGTTTCCTGTAATTATTTTTAAACATATTAGGAAGTTTAAGGCCATCTTACCAGTGTTTGGTACGTACCTTTTTTACAGAACTGGTGATTTCTAATATCTTGAAATCTAGAGTGAGATTTAAAAGGTGAAGTGGATTGAACTTGTTCTGTAACAAACAATATTTAGCGAATAGCTGGTATGAATTGCATTGTCACTAGTTGTAGCTAAGTAATGCTTTCAGCTATTTATACAAGCAATTTATTGGTGCATCTATTATCATGTTTCTATTTTTGTCCGTTTATCTATGATTGAAGAGGTAGTCCTTTTCCTGTGCGGGCTTATTCTCTATAAATTTTTTTCTGGCACGTGCTTGACTGCTGATAATCTTCCTTCTTTCACAGATATGTCGTCAACTGCCTTCATTGAGCCACTGCCAGTTATCGATTTTGTAACTCAGCTTCTGAACCGTGACACGTCACGACCGCTGTCTGATTCTGACCGCGTCAAGGTTTACTTGTTCTTACTTTGATTGCTTGACATTCTTTATATACTTAATGTTGTCTGAAATTAGCAATATGCTATTTTCACATGATTTGGTAGGCTATTTTGTAAAAGGTTTGCATGGGAGCTGTCATATTTTCTTAATGCAATTCAACTCAACTTTTCTGCTTGTCCAGAGTAAAATAAATTTTTTGGGGATGTTTGTATCTGAATTATGATTTATTTAAAAAAAAAATCTTTTGCTTGCCCATGAACCTTCTTAAGACTTTGTTTGATAAATTTATAGGTGGTGTTCATATTTTACTTTTATTCCACAATATTGGTTCTCTTTTCATATATGTGCCATATTCTCAGATTAAGAAGGCCCTTAGAGGCATAAAGATTGAGGTTACTCATCGTGGAAACATGAGAAGAAAGTATCGTATATCTGGTTTAACCTCGCAATCCACTAGGGAGCTGAGGTATATTTTCTTTTACTCGATACTGCTCCCGTTATAAGTTTTAACAACTCTTGATAGAAGCACTGGAATTTGGTTTCTGACAGCTCTTTATTTACCATTCGATTTTCCTGATACAAATTAATATGACAATCAACAGTTTTCCAGTTGATGAAAGAGGGACAATGAAGTCTGTGGTGCAGTATTTCCACGAGACTTATGGTTTTACTATCCAACGCATGAACTGGCCATGCTTGCAAGTTGGCAATCAGCAGCGGCCAAATTATCTGCCCATGGAGGTCAACATGCTCTGTCATTTTTTCTTACTTTCTCTCTGTGGTGTATGCAAACCAGTGATAACATGAGCGTGCTTGTAAAATTATGTACATGAATTATGCTTCTTCTCAGTGGAATGTTTGCCACAGTCGTGTTGCTAATTATTGTGTATGACTGATTTCAGGTTTGCAAGATTGTGGAAGGTCAAAGGTACTCTAAGAGGTTGAATGAGAAGCAGATAACTGCTCTCCTTAAGGTCACGTGCCAACGTCCTCGGGATCGCGAGCTTGATATTGTTGAGGTAAAGCATCCTACTTTATCATTGCACTGCTAGAAGCCCTTGCTGACTCAAATAGTTTGGCTAGTATTAAGATTTAGTGATGACAATACCTTAAATCAAGGAAGCAAGATTTTGGCAATTTTGTCTAATTTGATTGTTCAATGTATGGAGATCAATGTTCAGTAAAGATCTTTTTACCTTTTGCTTCATTACATGCAAATGTATCTGCGTGGGAATAACTGGAAACATTTATATAGGATTTTTTTATAGCAATAATCCGAAACATTTACATTGGGTTTACGTAGGATTTTAGTTGTGACTAGTAAATATTAGTGTTTTGTATTTTAGATCAAGTCAAATTTATTAATTCATTCATTACTGGTTAATAACAGGTTAACAAGTTGTCTAGTTGCTAAAATGAAAATTGACTTCTTCTTAGTATATATATAAAATTCCAGTTAGTTAAATTTGCATGAAGGTTGTTTCTCAATGTTATATTATATCATATCTTTGTCATGTGTTGAAATTAACTGACGCAGTTAATGATATATGCATGTAAGATTGGCTAATTCTCCTTTCCGCATTATTGCTGAATGCATAAAATTGCTGATGGAGATGACATATATGGCTTAACAAATTATGCTGCATTTTCCCTTCATGATTTCAAAGTGTGAATCTTTTTCGCAACCTGGGTGCTTGAGTTTTTTCCTCACTGTTTGATAAGTATACACCTTTGGGTCTCCCAAACTTTCCTTATTAACCGTCTTGAACAAAATCAGACCCATCTATTGTTTTGCTAGCACATTCAGAGAAAAGAAAGAAAAGGAACTACTTAGTATAAAGGAGCAAATTTAGCAGTTTGCACTAGTTCATTGAAGAATAAAGCTGCCGTCAGCGGTAGAATCAGATCTTTGACCTGTTTCAACATGGCTCAAAACTTAACTATATTTTTAGATATATATGTGGATGCTAGCGAATGTCTTGTATAGATGTTTTTACGGTTGTATTGTGCTATTACATCTAGTAGATTTACTTCAGAATTGTCAATTATTGATATTCATTACTCCGATGTTTTACTTGTTCTCTAGTATTAGATTTTCTTCAGAATAGTCAATTATAGATAATCATTAATTCAATGTTTTACTTGTTCTCTTAACATTAGGTCATTACTATTTTGTTTGTTTATGCTTTTACATGGTTCCTGCTGTGTGCTTATGTTTCCCTTTTGTTGATGTTCAGTTATGTTGTTTGCACAGGCTCCTAACAGTCTGATTAACTTCGTTTTTAGATAGTATATGTGGATTATGGTGTATGACACTTGTAAAGTTCTTGCCATGCATTGAATTTTAGATGCCTTTCTGACTTGATTTAATTTTGATTTATTTCCATTGAATGACCAGTGATAATGCCTATTATTTCCTATTTTAAATGGATTAAATCTATTTTTTTCTCATTTGCAGACAGTTAATCATAACGCATACCATCGAGATCCTTATGCACAAGAATTTGGAATTAAAATCAGCAATAAACTTGCACAAGTTGAGGCCCGGATTTTGCCTGCACCTCGGGTAAGTAGTAGTTGAAAGATTTTATGTCAACTATAATAATGGGTATGACAACTTTGCTAATTGATTTTTATCCTAATCCCTTATTTTTTAATCATTTGATGTTATAGCTTAAATACCACGATACCGGAAGGGAGAGAGATTGCTTACCGAGAGTAGGACAATGGAATATGATGAACAAGGTACAAGTTCAAAATTTGCGCTCTTACTACATTCATTTTGTAAGTCTGCAGCTTTGATATTTGTTGCAGCTATTATACTTGATGCTAATGCTGTTATATAAGTTACTTGGTAGTGTCTGATTTTCTTGGATCAAAGTTCAAGGTGTAGTAGTTCTTCATTGCGTTAAGGTCAAGTTTGTTTTGGCCCCTGCACGAGGTATAGATAGTGACTGAACCTGTTAACAACCTTAGGGCCTGTTTGGAAAACTACTAAAACTGGGCCAGGTTTAAACCTGATCCAGTCTTAGTAGAGTTTTGTGTTTGGCAAATTTTGGGCTAGAGCTGGCTCAACTTTTTTTGGTTCATTTTGGAGCCTCTTAACCAGGCTAGAATTGAACAACCCCCACCTGGTTCAATTCTGGCCCGGTTAAAAAATAAAACACAGCGGTCTCAGTTTGGAGGGGTTTGCCAAACAGGCCCTTAGTTTATACCAGTCACTAACGAAGGCTTAAGATACTTCTAGGTTTGTTGCAAAATAATCCAAAGACCTTCAATGTCATAGAAGAATACTTGTGTCTTAATATTTTATTTATTTATTTATTTTTGTGTGAGCACTTGCTGGGGGTATAGATAGTGAGCTGAACCCCATTGTTATACCTGTAGGGAAATAGTTAAAAAATAATGAATTTTGATTAGTTTCTGACTTTAGTATTTTTGTTATGAAGAAAATGGTGAATGGTGGGAGAGTGAGCAGCTGGATGTGTATTAATTTTGCTCGCAATGTTGAAGAGAATGTTGCTCGTGGGTTCTGCCATGAACTAGCTCAAATGTGCCATATTTCTGGAATGGTATGTACATTTCGATCTTTCATTCTCCCCTAAAATGTGGGTCCATTTTCCTTGTACAATATGATGATATATCATGTCATTAGGTAAAACTAATTAAAGTAATTTGAGCTTCATGCAGCAATTTTCTTTAGAGCCTGTGCTTCCCCCATTAACTGCTCGTCCTGATCATGTTGAACGAGCTTTAAAAGCACGCTATCATGAAGCAATGACCATACTGCACCCCCAGAAGAAAGAACTGGATCTGCTTGTTGTGATATTGCCCGACAACAATGGATCTCTTTATGGTATCATCTTATTGCACCTTTTCTCTTCAATATTGTAATTTTTTTGGGTAAATTACAAGTAATTAACCTGCTTGTAGACCTTGTCTTGCTTGAAAGAACTACTTAAATGATCAACTAAAAACCTCTAATTTATGTTCATTGGGGAAACCATTAGTTTTGTAATGGAGTTTTGGTTCTTCACATTTATGGGCAGATATATATGGCAAACATCTGCATGCTTGCATAATTCCACGTCAATGATAAAAGAAAATGGATATATTACATTATCCAAAAATATGTATTTGTTTCATCCTTTCAACTGCTAAATCTGTGGATTTGAAGTGTTATCCAAGTGCCTAACAAAGTGCAAACATCTGGCCAGACGTATGGATAACAAGAGCACAGTACAATATTAGCAGTTTTGTTGATGGGTATGAAGGGTTTGTGAACTGTTTAGATGAAGTTTTTTTTTAAATTTGAAAAGAAAGGTATACGTGAAACGAGTTTCTTGTATTTTATCCTTATTTATTATATGTGCCCTGATACTGGAGTTAACCTTCTCAGCTTTTCCATATCAACCACTCCATCATTGTTGTGAAACTCAAAATTGTCTTATTGCAGTATTTATTACTATAAGTTTCATGTTATACATTTTACCGTTATTAAGAATTTTTTTCATCTCCGTCCTTTTGTGGCAGGGGATCTAAAAAGGATTTGTGAAACTGAGCTTGGGGTAGTATCCCAATGCTGTCTCACAAAGCACGTATTTAGGATGAGTAAGCAGTATCTTGCAAATGTTGCTCTTAAGATAAATGTAAAGGTCTGTTGATTCACATCGACTTTTTTGCTTTTCCTTCTTCGGCTATATTTTCTGCATTTTCTGTAATCAGCAACTTTTCTTTGTAAAGGTTGGTGGAAGAAACACAGTTCTCGTTGATGCTATTTCTAGGCGCATACCACTGGTTAGCGACAGGCCTACAATTATTTTTGGTGCAGATGTTACTCATCCTCATCCTGGAGAAGATTCCAGCCCTTCTATTGCAGCAGTAAGATGATCAATTATTAAGTGGAAACAGAGTTATAATGCTACTTTCTATGATTTCTTGTATAATGATTCAATATTGTAGTGATGTCGATATTTGCTAAATTTCGCAACCCCCTCTTAACTCCGTTTTGCAATGAGGAGGGGGTGGGGTGCGGGGTTGCAAAATGGCAAAAAAACCCATCTGAACTTTATAAGTTATAGAAAATAGCTGAACCTCAGAATTATACTAAACCCTAACTATTGGAGAGAGACTTTTTATCTGACCAGTTATTAGCAGATTCATATGGGGATAAATGGTTTTAGGTCTATATGGGTCGACCCAAACTGCCAGTTTATTAATTGGGTTAGTTCGGATCAACCCTAAATGACCCTTTTTAACCCATTCAGTGACTGGTTCAGTCATGTAAATGGGCAAACCTAGATTATATTCTTTCGCAATCCCCACCATTCCAGGTACGCCATCGCCATCTCAGTTGCTGTTGGCCATCTGCTGCTTATACCTGATGATGGTGGCGATAGTTAAGCAGAGGAAATTATAATGTTTGGTTATAGAGAGGAGATGAGGGATAGGTCCAAGAAAATAATCATCTTTGTTATGGGGTATAATGATTATGAAGTAGAAGAGATAAGAAGTACAAATTTATTAGATGCTATTTTTTACTGTAAAGTTTTGATTAGCTGGTGCCGACATGCGCGGATTCAAGGTTGGGGCTGTGGGGGCAATCGCCACCACTGACCCCCTATGATTAATACTTAAATATTAGGCTCTTATTTCAAATTGCCCCCTTACTATTTGATTTTATTGATCCCTCAGCCCAAGGATTTTGAAAATAAATGCCTAAATGGACCAAACTCAAAACCGTTTACCAAAATGCTTTGCCCAATACCTAAACTCTCATCAATGATCGATTCCCTTAAATTCTGAAACGAAAACCCCTGTGGCCTTCGCTTCTATGTAATCGTGAGAGGAGTCTACTTGCGAATTGTGAGGTATGTAGAGGGAACAATTGTGAAGAATTTTAATAAGATACTTCTATTGCATCTATTTTATTTATACTCAGCACATTTCATACTGGCGTCATTAATATTAGGTTTTTTTGGAAGTCATCCAAATCCATCATACTTAGAGATTAGTCATCTTTATCTTCAATTTTAAAAATTAGTCCCCCCAAATACGTTAAGTATTTGAAATTAATTCCCCAATTCTTTCAACATCGTACTAACTAGAGGGACTAATATCAAAACACTCAAGAGATTTGGGAGATTAATTTGGAAGTATGAAGATTTGGGGGCCTATTTCAAAACGCTAAAATTTCTGGGGAATTAATTTCAAAATATGAAGACTCAGGGGGGACTAATTTTAAAATATGAAAGATTTGGGGGACTAATATTGAAAAACTCCTAATATTTAGCTTAAAATATCATATACTACTTACACTTGTCAGCTTATAAACTTGTCCCCTACGACCAAAGTTTCTGGATCCGCCCCTGGGTGCCAATATATAGGAGCCGTTGATCTATTATCTTTGTCATGTTAGATGTGCTATTATCATGCTTGCAAATTGCATTGACATTTTTCTTGGAACCATGGTTGAGGGACTAGACTCTGAAGTTTAGCTTTTATGTTGTATATATGTTGTAGAACTACATATAATAATCTTAATCTCTAGTACCTTTATGGTCCAGATTTGTCTTGTGCACATGCATGTCTCCGTAAATCAAAATGTGCCTTAGAGGAGCTATGTCTGTGTTGTGGTGCTGGTGCTTCCAATTTTAACATTACAGTAGCAACCCCCCTAGAAACAATGTATCATGATAGTAGTTTCATAAATGGGTCATTCAGGTCGGATGCCCCTTTAATAAAGGGGCTGGGTGTCCTGACCCATTTATTAAACACGTTGGGTTTGGTTCAAGTTTAAATGGGTTTGGTCAAAGCTGAACCGACATGAAGTGATCTCACCTGATTGATTTGCTAACCCTAGCTAAACCCGACAAAGTTGGTGGAAAGGGTTGAGTGTTTCTCTCAGGTGCAATTTAGTTCATTCTTCTTTTGGACTTTGCAGGTTGTTGCCTCTCAAGACTGGCCGGAGATCACGAAGTATGCAGGATTGGTTTGTGCTCAGGCTCATCGTGAGGAGATGATTCAGGATCTTTATAAGGAGTGGAAAGATCCTCAGAGAGGACCTGTCTCTGGTGGGATGATAAAGTATGTTAATTTAATAGCACATGTCAATTTAGTAATTTATTCTCGTGCTTAGTATATCAAGAAACTTATCCACCTCTCAATACTTCCAGGGAACTTCTTATTTCGTTCAAAAAAGCAACTGGAGAGAAGCCTCAAAGAATTATATTTTACAGGTAATTCAGTTGCATAGTTTAAGTCACATCTTTGGCCAAGTTTTGACGGTATTTTTATTCAGGGATGGTGTTAGTGAAGGGCAATTCTATCAAGTCTTACTGCATGAAGTTGAAGCTATACGAAAGGTACTACCTGTATATATGCCGTGAGAAGTTTATTGTTCTAATCATTAATGGTGTTTCCTAGCAGAAAGTTACATTTGTGTAATAATGTAATAAATATGTTTTAGGCATGTGCGTCTCTGGAGGTTAATTATCAGCCACCGATAACCTTTGTAGTGGTTCAGAAACGTCACCACACCAGGCTGTTTGCTGAAAATCATTCAAACCAGCATTCAGTCGATAGGAGTGGAAACATTTTGCCAGGTCCTTGCCAATGATATTTCTTTGTTTTGAAAGTACGAGATTTCTTATATTGCAAAATTCTTTTCCTTGTATTTATCATTTCTTGTGAATTATCAGGAACTGTTGTCGATACCAAGATCTGCCATCCTACCGAATTTGACTTTTACTTGTGCAGTCATGCTGGTATCCAGGTAAGAGTTTTTTCATTTTATTTGTTAATATTCTTGAACTTCTGTTCTAATAAATAAATATATATTTTTCCTATAGGGCACAAGCCGTCCTGCTCACTACCATGTTTTATGGGATGAGAACAAGTTCACTGCAGATGCACTGCAGTCACTTACAAACAACTTATGCTACACGTAATGACCTTCCCCTTGTGACGGTTTTTGATTGATTCTACATCACTGTTTTTTATTACTGATTCTACATTATTTTCTTATCCAGTTATGCAAGATGCACTCGTTCTGTATCCATTGGTAAGCTGCTTCATTGCCATCTTACTTTTTTTGTTGGGGTCTTTAAGATGTGTTTGACAATGGGAAAGTAAATGGAAAGTGAAAGTGAAGAGGAGACCCTTCCTATTTGCAAAACTTCTGGGATAGAAAGCAAAAAGATCAAATGTTAGGCTCCGTTTGAATACCATGGTGTTTTACTTGTTTCCATGGTGTTTTTGTCGAAAACAAAACACAATGCGCTTGGAAACCATGATGTTTTTTGAGTTAAATCATCCTCAAACAAAAAACACAATACTTATTTCAAAACACCTTTTAGGTGTTTTAAATTTGATTTTTTGGTTTGAGTTTGAGAAGGTGTTAATATAATATCTAACATAATATATTAAATGTAATTAATATAGAGTTATCATCAACATACTTACTATATTATACTATATACTATACTATATTATAGTTAATTTAATATATTACTAATATTTATTAAATAATATAAAAATATAATATATAAAATATTTTATATAGGGAAAAATGCTTCCAGCCCCCAAAAGCTAAGAAAACGTGCTTCCCCCCTAAGACTTTGTCAACGGGTGTTTTGCCCGCAAAAATAAAGATTTTGTTATCTAAGCCCCCAAAACACAACCCAAGAGATTAAAATATGTGAAGATCATAATACCCTTCTCTCTCTTTATCATGATGTTACTGTGATGATGTTGAAATGATTTAAGGGGATTGTTATTTTATTATTTTTGGTTTTTATTATTTTCGTATTTTTAGAATATTCGTTGTTAAGGATAATGGTTGGTTGTAAATGTTATGCATAGATTGTTAAGGTTACGGGTTTGTTGTGTAGGTTATGGGTTTAATTGTTAAAGTTACGGGTTCATTGTTAAGGTTACAGGTTTAATTATTAAAGTTACGGGTCAATTGTTAAGGTTACATGTTTAATTGTTAAGGTTACGGGTCAATTGTTAAGGTTACGGGAATTGTTAATGTTACAGGTCACTTCTCTCTCTCGTAACCTTAACAATTAAACACGTAACCTTAACAATTAAACTCGTAATTTTAACAATTAACCCGTAATCTACACAACAAACCCATAACCTTAACAACCAACCCGTAACCTTCACAACCAGTGAATAACCTTTACAACCGACCATTATCCTTAACAATTAACAATTAAACCCGTAACCTTAACAATTAAACCCGTAACCTTAACAATTAACGCTTAACCTACACAACCAACCCGTAACCTTAACAACCAACCCGTAACCTTCACAACCAATGCATAGCCTTTACAACCAATCATTATCTTTAACAATTAATAATTAAACTTGTAACCTTAACAATTAAACCTGTAACCTTAACAACAAACCCGTAACTTACACAACAAACCCATAACCTTAACAATAAACCCATAACCTTAACAACCAACCCGTAATCTTAACAATCAATGCATAACCTTTACAATCAACCATTATTTTTAACAACGAATATTCTAAACATATGAAAATAATAAAATAACAACCCCCTTCAATCATTTCAACATCATCACGGTAAGTCGGTAACATCATGATAAAAAGAGAGGATCCGTAACCTTAACAATTGACCCGTAACCTTAACAGTTAACTCGTAACCTTAACAATTAACCCGTAACTTTAACTATCTCTCAATACAAACAACGAAAATAATAAAATAATTCTCATCAATCATTTTAACTATCATCTCAGTACATCATGATAAAAAGAGAGATGGATATTATGGTCTTCACATATTTTAATCTCTTGGGTTTTGTATTTTAGGGGCTCATAGAACAAAATCTTTATTTTTTGGGGGCAAAACACCCATTGACAGTTTTGGGTGGGTGGGGGGAGCATGTTTTCTTAGCTTTTGGGGGCTGGAAACATTTTTCTCTTTTATATAATAATATAATAACATATTAAATACCAATATTTAATATGTTAATAATGTATTATATAATAAATAAATAATAATAAAATATTAATAAACTAATAAAAATAATAATAAAGTTATCGATAATAAATAATAATATAATAATATACTATACAATAGTATCATCGTTATAATATGATTAACTTTTTAATTAATAATTATAAACTATTATATAATAGTAACATATTTAGTAATAACATAACAATAAAATAATATTATAATAACATATTGTATAGTAAATGTAGATAATATATAAAATATTAATATTATAAATTAAAATAATTTTTAGTAATAAAATAATTTATTGCTAACAAATGTTAATGTAAAAATAATATATTCATAATATAATAATATTTATTAATATCATAAATACTAGTATATTATTAAAGTATTATTAATAAACTAACATATTACAAACTATAATATATTATATAATATTAAAATATTTATAATATATTAATTTATTAATAACATAGTAGTAATAACATAATATTAACATGATTAATAATATCATATTATATTATATTAATAATAGGATAATATTATATTAATAATAAAATAACATTATAATAAAAATATTAATATAATATACAACAATAACAAATTGATATACCAAAATAATTATTTAAAAATAATATGTAATAATTATAATATAATAATATATATAATATAATATAACTCATTAAATTATAATATACAATATTATATTGCATTACATTTAATAGTTATAATACTATAATAATGTAAACTAAATATTAAAACATTTTATTACAATATATATTATTATAATTAATATATAATATATTAATAATATGTTTAATACTAATGTTATAATGGGTCAAACTAGTGTTGACCGAAAATACTTAACATGATGTCTTGAAAATATTTTGATTGTAAAACACAACACAATGTTTTTTTTACAAAAACACAAGGAAAACACCATGGTATCCGAACGAATCCTAAGATAACAACTAATGTGACATTCACTTTCTTTATTTGTAACGTTTGGTTATTAAAATGGGTTGTGGAAAGTGGAAATGGGTGTGGAGATAGAACATAAGATTAATTTCCTTTCTTTTTTTTTTGGTTGATGTAAGAAAGATTAAATTCTCTCTAATGCACTTTTCACGCGCTTTATTAAAAAATTTGAGAAACCGAAAGGGGCTAAAATTGATGCTAAAGGGGCTAAAAAGTTTATCTGCCACCCTTTATTTTCCATTTATTTAATGGTCATTTTTCAGATTGTCGAACATGAAAAGAAAGTGGAGTAGCTTTCAAATCTTTTCTCCACTTCCTATTTTCTTTCGGGTTGCAAAAGACACCTTTAAGGATTGATTGTGGATAACACTTGTTCTTGTTTCAACAGTACCACCTGCATATTATGCTCATCTTGCTGCTTTCCGTGCTCGCTTTTATATGGAACCCGAGACATCTGACAGTGACTCAGTAGCAACTCCAGCAGTTGGTGGCCGTGGAGCTCTTCAGCGCCCCACACGTGGCCATGGGGGTGGAAACGTTAAGCCTCTTCCCGCTCTTAAAGAAAACGTGAAGAAGGTTATGTTCTACTGCTGAGCCATGTGAACTTGAGATATGTCCGTAACTGGCTATTTGTTTTGATAAACTTCTAGATACGTGCGTGAATCTGGACATGGCATATGGTCTTTGGCCATAAAAATTTGATATGTTACTGTACTATATTTTGAAGTTAAAACAATGGTACTTTATTGATCGCAAACTTTTCACTATTACATTATTTTGAGCTCTAAAGCAGGAAGCTACAGTGACACATGAAAAACGTATGAAGATTTTCAAGCTGTGGGCTTTTTCTGTTGACGCTTTGCCTGAGGTGTTTGAGATGTTGGTTTCGATGCTGGTGTCTTTTGTCCGAAGCAATCTGTAATCCTGAGAGCATTTTGGGATTGAAGAATTAACCGAACCACCTATAAATATGTGTAGCTAGTTGTAAAATGAATGCCTACTAGGAAAAACAAGCATGGTGATCTAGTTTGAATTTCTCACCTTTGTATCCTCGTCTGTGTTCTTCTGTAGGGATTTCAACAAGGGGAATTGTTAGTAGCTACCCCTCCTCAGTATCTTTTCTAAAAATCTAAATAGTGGGCAAACTTGCCTTTGTATTGGCGTTATCAGACTCTTTGCTGGAGGTTTCTGCTGCTGAGGATCCTGCTTGGCTTCAGTCCCGGGTATGGGCACTGCCTTGGCCTGCAGGTTTTAGGTGTTAGCTTGTAATAGATCAAAATGGTTGATTCGATCATTCTTTCTCTTCAGCAAGCATACCAAATTTTTGAACTGCAGGTTGTAAAACATTTGAAGGTATCGCCTTTTGGCATTCTTCTCTTCTTTATTTATTTGCCTCCAGAAGCTATACATCGATCCCATATTCAGCACTTTGTTTGCATATATCTTCCATGTATAGCTGCATATGTCGGTCTCCATCAATTTTTCTGTGAAAAGTTGAGCACCGAAAACACTGGCTTCAAGGTTATCAGTATTTTTACCATTCATATATGCGCTGCAGTCCTGCTGTTGAAACTTTAGTCCAGTAACCAGTATCCTCGCTGCACTTCTGGAAGAAATCAGCAATCTTTTTGCTAGATTCATCACCATTATTTGGATCGATATGGAATCCTGAAACTCCATCCACGATGATTTCAGCTGGCCCTCCTTGGTTCGTAGCAAATGTTGGCAGTCCACAGTTCATTGCCTCAATCACTGTCAGCCCAAATGCTTCATAGAGTGCAGGCTGCATCAAATAAAACAATATGATCATAAACTGTCCTAAGTAGCTCTAAATATGATAACAAGAGTCGGCTATTTGACCTGCACGAAAGCTCCTTTGGTGTCTGCAATGCATCGGTAGAGCTCACCATTTCTATGCCGATCATTCTGTGCTGCTATCCATCGAATCTGACCTTTCAGTTGATACTTATCGATCAGAGAGTGCATCTTCTTGATCTCTGCAATCTCTTCTCTGTCACTCGATTTCTCTGGGTCGAAGAACCCTGCAACAACCACGAGGTTCACCAATTCTCTCAGCCTCGTGTTCTTTCCATACCACTCTACTAGGCCGGTTATGTTCTTCACAGTGTCGAGCCTCGCCATTGAGAATATGATTGGTTTCTTCTTGTCAGCAAGGAATCCCCTTTGTAATTCATTCATAATGTTCAATTGAATGAGAAAGTATTCGATATAAGATTTGTGAAAGGGTGAAATTGTAAACTTACAGGTGTTCATTGTTGTCCTCTTTGCTATAGAGCAACTCGTCAATAGCAGAATGAAACTCAGTCAGTCTCTTCTGCTTCTGCGTGTAGGGAAAGTACACAGATTGATCAGCTCCAGGAGCAGCTATGTTGAACTTAGGATTGAACACATTGATGCCCGTTACGTATCGACATAGCCCTGGCATTGTGAATGCGTAGTGGCTCTCATACTGTCCGGGTCTTTCTTTGCTGCAACACGACATAATGTTAATGATTTTGCCCAAATTCATAATTGAGTCCCTGCAAAAAGGAAAGGAAAACAAAAAAAAGAATATCGATTGGGTCTATTATCAATTGGGTCTAATACCTCCCTGCGATTTCTTGGTATGTGCTTGTGATGATGAAATCAGTAGTGTTCATTGAGATCATATCGGCTGTGAATTGGCACGAGAAATGATATTTCCTGTCTAATTCCTTCCATTTGATATCTGAATCTATATACTTTGTCTTCTCCAGAGCATGAGCAATGGTTGCCTATCGATCGGGAGAAGGTTGTGTCAGCAATCTTTTTTTGTTTTGTTTTTTCTTTCAGCTCTGTTACGTCTTTATATATCAAAATAAATTTGGCAAACCTGAGTAATCCCTAGTTTGCTCGCCATTAGAGAAGCTACAAGATTCCCATCAGTGTAGTTTCCAATGATCAGGTCAGGCTTGCCCTCCATATGATCAAGAATTTTATCAGCAGCATCCTAAAGAACAAGAAACAAAGTCTTAGTATAGAAAATTCGAAAATTTGAAGACATTGTCATTCCCAGTCGATCATACACCTGAGCATATCTCTCGAGGTAAGGGTAGATATCAAAGCGAGAAACCCACTGCTTGAGAACCCCGTTCTCAGTCTTGAATGGCACCCGAAGGATGTTGGAGTGCTTCGTGTTGAGAATGGGCTCGAGCTCCTGGTTGCATTTAGTTCCCTTGGAATCTGGTATCAATCTTGTCACCTGCAAACACTCTCTTCGCTTATTTTCTTCTTTAGTTGTATTTGGCAAACAATTTGCAAAAGTTTTGAACTTCACCACTAGAATCTGAGGAGATACTGAAAGACCTTGTTGCTTGATTCTGAGGATCAGTTCCTCTTCAAGAGCTCTAACTTGGTCTAAAATGTACACAATCTGTTCAAATATCGACACCCAGTTAGTCACCAATCAACTTCGTGAATAAAGCACTGGCGGGTCATTTTTGTACCTGTCCACCGGTATCTGGTAATCCAAGAACATCAGCTTGCCCAAAATACCCGTGGGGTGAGAAAATCACAATATTGAAAACTGTAGGAACTCTGCTGAAGAATTTCTCCATATTTGATGGATCCGGTGCCTGAAGAACTTCAGAGAGACAATTCAGAGTCTCCTTAACTCTTTCAGCATTATCCCCCCATCCCTTTTCCAATCCCCACTCCTGAAACCTACAGATCAAAAAACAGAAACAATGTGATTGGGTTAATTATAGAATCTTTTGATCTCGTTTATGATATCCGTATCATATATTATGACAGATTCACCTCTGCTCAAGTTTTTGAAATGGCGTGTTCTTGTGCAGATTGGATACGAAAACTTCAGCCAGGAGCAAAGCTGTCTGAAGCTTGTTTACCGTGTTCAGTGTATCATTGATCATAAGTTTCTGCAAATATATGCAACAATATTAGTCCATTTTGACTTCTTCATAATTTGTTTCTGTACTTGGAAATTTAGTTTCTTTTTTACTTCTCTGCGATGTTTGAGAGAGAGAAGGTAGTCGAGCAATGGCTTCATGCTTTCAGAGTTTTCATGGAGTTTCGACGATAAAAATCTTGCTACACACGGTAAGCCATTTCCTATGGATGATGGAAGAGTGAGGTGAGGTGTTGCGTGATCAAAAATTCCGAAGTCCACTTCCAGTGCATTCTCATCCTGCGCCCTGCAAATTTCATACATCCATATAAAACCGGTTCCCTAATTTTAATTTCATTTTGAATATTGGTTTGTTTTTTACCATTTTTCGTCGTAAATTGTTTCTTTGAACTTCAAGTAATCTGAAGTAGTGATCCCCTCAACTGAAAGATCATTCGAATTCACCTTGACATACTCCCAGATTCCAGGATGAGGCCTAACAGCAAAAGCCACGAATGGTGGAAGAGCTACAGCCTCCTACAATAAAGTGACAATGTACAAAATGTAAATATATGTATTATGAAATCCCATGAAAATGAGAAGGTTTAATTGCACATAGAACCCTGTGCCTCCTGTTACCCCTGAAGTTTGATGTAGGCAGATACATGGCATTTTTAAGACCCTTTTAATCCCTGGAAGAACTGTCTGCCAAAAATTAAAAGCAGGTATCCCCTAGGGGTAAACGGGTTTAAGAAGCAATTGTCACTCAGGAAATGTGTTTTTGACAATATCGAACTTAAGGGGCAATAAGTATCACGGCACGATACTGCACGCCAAGGGTAACTGAAAACATGAAAAACTTAAAACCTGAGTGGAACAAATAATGTAACCAAGAAACCCCTCCATGAGTCTCTCCTTCTCCATCTTATCATCCATGGATTTCTCAAGTTCCTCCAGCAAGTTTTCTTTCTTCATTAGCCTCTTTCCTTCAGAAACATACCTGTTATCATTCATTACATCGCATTCTCATAAGCTTAACTCAAACATATCGCCCAACAATATTTCTAACGCAAATCAATGTTTTTACCTAGCAAAGCATCGCTTCATTTGATATCGGCTTTGTCTCAGAGCTTCAGGCATGCTCTCTGCAATGCTATCAGACCTCTTGAAACTCATTGCAGCTGCCATTTTGTTGAATGGGTTTACTTAAACTTGAAAGCTAATTGTGTTGGTTGGTTTTTTTTGGCATGTGGATGTTGCACTTTATAGTGAAGCATGTGCCATTAAATTATGTTATGCTTTGTTTTGCTTGTTGAAAAAAAATTGGAGTTAACGAGAGGAAAGCACATTCTGTTGTGTTAGGAGAAGTGAAGGGAAAGAAAGGAGGAGAGAAGGCAAGAAAGGGATTTATCAGGCTATGGATATTCTTAGCTCTTTTAGGGAGGAGTACTCCGGAGTTTTTCTTTGAGAGGTTTTGTTAGAGGTTTCTCCATTTTGATGTAAAAAGAATAAATCTTGAGATTTCTGTGGATTGTTAAGCCAACTTTTTTTGGGTGTTTTTGTAGGGTTTTCTGATTCATATTGAGTTCTCTAGCCTCTTTTGACGATCACAATACTCCTGAAGCACTCCTCCATTTCAACCATTCCGATTAAATTCGATGCACAATATCATTCTCTATCTCACCATTATGTCTAATGATTGATCATAAATAGCAAAATGATTAGTTTTTGGTATTTCTTGATCATCAATATATACCGTAGACTCTCTTTCTTTCCTAGTTTTACTAAAAATACACTCCATATACTTTATTTTCATTCTATTAATTTTAAAACCTTTAGATTCAAGTGCTTATCTCCATCTTTCTACTTTAGAGTTAATGTCTCTTCTAGTTTCATCAACTAACACTCTATCACCAGGAAATAACGTACACCATGGCATTTCGTTCTGAATGTGCTTAGTAAGTTGATCTATAACTAATAGAAAAAGATAAGGACTTAAAGCCGATCCCAGGGTGTAAATCTGTAGTAATAAGAAATGATTTAGTTTCTCCTTCATTAGTTCTTAGTCTAGTTGTTATTCTATCATACATATCTTTAATCATATCTATATTTATACTAGATACATGTTTCTTTTCTAACACCCACTAGATTACCTCTCTAGACACTCTATTATAAGCTTTTTCTAGATCGATAAAAATCATACGTAGATCATTTCTCTTCTCTCTATATTTCTCCATCACCCGTCTCACAATATGTATAGGTTCCATAGTTGACCTCGTAGGCATAAAAGCAAATTGATTTTTATATATACTTGTTTCCTTTCTTAGTCTTTGCTCAATTACCCTCTTCCAAAGTTTCATAATATGACTCATGAGTTTTATATTTAAACAACTTTGTATATCTCCTTTATTCTTATATATCGATATCAAAGTACTAATCCTCCACTCATCCGACATTCTTTTCGTCTTGATAATCTTATTAAATAGTTTAGTTAACCATCCTAAGCCTATATTTCTGAGACATTTATAAACTTCAATAGGGATATTGTATGATCCTACGGCTCTTTCACTTTTAATTTTCTTTAAAGTATCTTTAACCTCACTAATTCTATTTTTTAACAATATCTAAATTTCTACCATTTATTATATGGTCAAAATCTCTATTTTGTTCACTTGTTTGGTTATCATTAAACAATTGATGAAATAGCTCCTCCACCTCACTTTTATTTCCTCGTCGATCACTAGAACTCTTTGATCCTCACTTTTAATACTCCTATTACCCAAATCTCTACTCTTTCTTTCTCTAACCTTAACAAAGTTATATATACATATATCTTTCTCTTCCTCCTTATATTCTAACTTTTTATAAAAAAATTTATAAGCCTTGTATTTATTCTCACTAACCATCCTATAGAATTTTGGCATATCAAGGTGTTTAAAAAAGATTTGAGATATCAAAAGTGAAAAAGGGTATAACTTTGGGATACCGAAGTGAAACAAAGCGAGGAGTGGGGAAAAACTTGATGGGTTTGTTGGGTTCGATTAATCCAACGAACCCATGTGGCCCAACCTACTCGTTTTTGGATTTGATTTAAAGTTACCATCGATTCAAGTTAGGATCAGGATGCTAACCATATGGTCTGGTTAGACAGTTTTATGTTTATCAAGTTGGGTGGTTATCTTGAATATCTAAAGGATAGGATCAATCGGAATGTAATCCCATGGTTGTGATTAAACTATGATGGGTAGGGTTAATCACAAATATCTATTTAAGGGTGGGAGTCCCGCTTCTCAACCGTACGCAAAAAAAGACCAAATTCCCATCGTTGGCTACGGGAGGAGAGAGGAGAAGACTTACATTGTTTTCGACAGTGAACGATAACTTTAGGCCCCGTTTGGTATATGGGAATGGGGTGGAATGGAATGTCATTCTCACTTCTCATTCCCTCATACCAAACAAAACTAGTTTTTAGATGTTGGAATGACCATTCCCATGGAATGGCCATTCCCACTTTTTGTGGGAATAAGCATTCCAAATGAGAAGATAGGGAATGATCATTCCCATTCAAGGGGAGAATTAAATTAGTTAGGTTTTTTTTTCAATTATACCCCTATTAATAATAAGAATCAATTTAAAAATCATGGTTTTTCACTACGTATTCTCATTTTCTCTCTATTTTTTAGGCTCCACCGAAACAAAAAGACCTCCTTTCTATTCATCACCCCTGAAATCGACGTGCCGCCGCTCTTTCCTTCCTGACTTCAATCCCAACCCCAATCCCTTCTCCTCCAACCTAGATTAATATAACATATGCATAAATAAATTTTTTAGTTATTATCATTAATGTTTATTTTTATCTTATTAAAAATCTATGTTGTTATAAGGGCATTATTAGAAAATGAGATTCCGTTCTCACTTGTGAACTAGTGATACCAAACATGGGAATAAGAATTAGATTTTCATTCTAGCTTCATTCTACAAACGCACCCAAACAAGAGAATGAGAATGACCATTCCATTCTCACATACATTCCATTCCATTCATTCTTCTATTTCATTCTCACTTGACTTCATTCCCACGTACCAAACGAGGCGTTAATCTAAATTTCTAGTTCGATTATTCATGTCTAGATCGTTAAATTATTCAATATTGGTATCAGAGCACAATTTGTGCATGAATTTTTGATCTAGAATCAGAGCACAATTTGAGTTCATATTTCAATCAACGACGCAGACATGGCCAGCGTTCTTCGTTTAAAGTTTTGCTTCTTCGTTTTCTTTAAGAACTTTAAGCCATGAGATTGAATAATATTTCTGTGAGGATCTGAATCCTCTGTCGAACCTCATGGTGCTGCTCCTGGCCATAGCTGAACCTGTAACAGAACTTAAGAAGAGAGTATGAGGAAGAAGATGAACAGGGACTGGGAATTGAGACTGAAATTGAGAAGAATGAAGACAGGAGTTGAGTTTGAGGGGAGAACAGAAATTAGAGTTGAAAGGAAGAACATAATTCTTATTCATTCATCCCCTTATTCAGTGTTACAACTTCTCCTTTTATACAGCTCTCGTCAAAACCAAGAAAAAATAGAAACGTGCACCAAAACGTGCACACACTGTAACAACTCACAACAGAAACAGTTAATACAGTTCTCAACTAACTAACAACATTTATTACAAACTAAAGCATTGTATAACAGCTCCAGGTCTTGTGCAGCACTTCAACTCTCGTTTCCATGTTCTCCAGTTTCCACCCTCTCAGTAGTTTACAGGTTCAACTTTCGTACCTGACAATTCCCTCCCCTTAAATTGGACCTTGTCCCAAGGTCCACTGTAGGAAACCTTACCGTCTCCAACAAACCTCCAGCTACCTCAAAACCGAACTCCTCGCATTCATCAAGCTCCATGTCGGTGAACTGAGATGAAGTACTTGGAGGAAGCACAACCTCGATCACCTTGCACCGCTCAGGAGAGAGGAAATCCGGGAAGTCAACGGTGAAGTGAAGGTAGAGTTTTCCTCTCATGAACGGCCTCTGGTACATTGGCACTCCTTCATCGTTGATGGCCTTGAATTGATCTGGCCTGACAACCTCACTAGGATTAGACTTAATGAGCAGCTGCTGGTTATTGATGCGGCATAATTATGTACCAAAATTGCAAGTGCACAATTTATC
>BQKN01061199.1:0-24763 GCA_022839385.1 Asparagus kiusianus | reverse complement strand
CTCTGCCTGTAGCCCGGGCTGCTGCCACCTCCTCCAAAGGAACTTCCTCCAAAGAAGGACTGGAAGATGTCAAATGGGTTATTGTCACCACCACCACCCATTCCTTCCTTGAGGGCATCCTCATCATATTGATCATATATCTCACGCTTCTCAAGGTCACTCAATACTTCATATGCCTGAGTCAGCTCCTTAAACTTCTTCCTGGCAGAAACCTGAGGTGATTCAACAGGGACATTTGAGCTAGCATCATCGTACGCCACAAGACCACCAACTTTTTCCTCGAGCTCGGCCCTCGAGATCCCCTCAGGAGGCACCACTGAAGAAACCTGAGCCTCCGGCGATCCGTTCAAAGCACAGTTTTCTCTTCTTGATATTGGCCATGGTGGTTTCTTGAGTTTTGGCTTTCGGTGGAGACGAGAAGATCGTGGCTTCTTCGTCTTCTTCTTTTTAATCTTCTCATTTGATAACAACTCTGGTTCCTTGTTCTTTCTTCGAGGTGAAAGATCTTCATCCTTAGACAAATATGGTTTGTCCCACCTTCTTGGGGTTGAAAGGTAAATGGAAGGAGATACTCCTCTTCTCGAAGCCTCGGCCAACCGCTGCTTGTTTCTCCACGAACCTGCAGGAGCCTTTGAGGCGTTCGTCGAACACCTTTGTTGGGTTTCCTTCGAAGAAGAAATCCTCTGCTGAGAAAGGTCATCAACAAACCCATTCTTGCTTCTCATTCGTGGAGAGAGACCTGAATTCAAGATCGAAACACAACCGCTTCCATCTTCCGAAATACCACCATAGGGTTTCTAAGAACAAATCGCTTCAAGCCTCTTCAGACGCTTCACCTCAACATCTTTATCTACTAAAGGCACTTCGTCGTCAAGACTGAGATTGGAGAATCCATTGTTGCAGGAGTCCCTAGCCTTGACCTCATAAGCTGTTGTGAACCCATCTCTCCAAGCTGAGGAATTTGCTCTGGTGTGGACTGGTCTTGCTGAGGAATTGACATGCTTTCCATGCCAAGGATCATAAGCATCTCTATTTTCCCAAGAACTTTCAGCAACTTCAAGATTGTGGGCTGGCTGAAATTCTTCATTGAAATTGGAGATTTGTATGGCTAGTCGACAGCAACCATCATAAATGCAGCGCCCTTGTAGAGAATCCATTGCTTCAACCGCATTTTGATGGGATTGAAATTGTATACGAGCTTGAAAGCCAACTGTCTCCTGAATAATGACGATCTTCTCTACAAACCCATATGGAGAAAACACTTGATACAACACTTCCTTCGTTATAGGATAGATCATTGTGTGAATGGTGACGACGAGGATTCGATTGGGTTGCGAATCCTGATCTGTGAAGCTCTTGCTCATTTCTTGGCTTGGATTCTTGGATTTTTTGAATTCTTGAACAAAAATCTGAAACTGAGAAGACAACTCATCCATGGCTGCCCTCAATTGATGTTGGGATCGACCAAGCTCGGAGAAGGATCGATCATGCTCTGATACCAATTGTGAGGATCCGAATCCTCTGTCGAACCTCATGGTGCTGCTCCTGGCCATAGCTGAACCTGTAACAGAACTTAAGAAGAGAGTATGAGGAAGAAGATGAACAGGGACTGGGAATTGAGACTGAAATTGAGAAGAATGAAGACAGGAGTTGAGTTGGAGGGGAGAACAGAAATTAGAGTTGAAAGGAAGAACATAATTCTTATTCATTCATCCCCTTATTCAGTGTTACAACTTCTCCTTTTATACAGCTCTCGTCAAAACCAAGAAAAAACAGAAACGTGCACCAAAACGTGCACACACTGTAACAACTCACAACAGAAACAGTTAATACAGTTCTCAACTAACTAACAACATTTATTACAAACTAAAGCATTGTATAACAGCTCCAGGTCTTGTGCAGCACTTCAACTCTCGTTTCCATGTTCTCCAGTTTCCACCCTCTCAGCAGTTTACAGGTTCAACTTTCGTACCTGACAATTTCAATCAACGTTTGCTTCTTCATTTTCTTCTGCGTCTGTTGTTCTTTCCCCGCTGACACGCGTAGAAGAAGAGAGAGAATTAATAATATTTTTTGATCTGAACGACGTCTGTCCATCATTTCCAGCAGCCATGGCCATTGTGGGTTATGGATTTTCTTTTATTTTCTTTTCTTTTGTTTCGCATCTGGGATTTCCTCATCTCGCCATCCCTCGCCCACGACGACGATGTCGTCGTTCTCGCAAACTCTAACTTCAAGAAGGAGGTCGGCCAGGATCGCGGCGGAGGGGATGCAGTCGGCGGCGGAGGGCCGGATCTATAAGAGGCTTGGGTGATGGCGGCGGAAGGCTGCTTGGTTCAGGTGGGATTAAGGTTAGAGTTTTTTTATTAGGGTTTTAGTTAATTAATTAATTAATTTAATTAGTAAATAATTAGATTAATTTATTATTTGCCATATAACCCATTAAGCCAAACCCGATCCGATATGTAATGGACCCGACCCGTTACAGTAATGAATTGGATCCATTAAAATTTTGACCCAACCCATTATGATGGGCCAGACCCCATTAATTTTCAGACCTGACCCATTATATTTTTGACTATTTATTTTGTTTTGGTCGCTACAGATTCGTTTTAAGTCCGATTTGAGCCCACAAATAGTCGTTGGAAAGATTATTCTGTGTACTTTTCAACTATATAGTTTTTATTTTAATTTCATAAAGTTTTAAATAGGAATTTGGATAATTCATAAAAAAATATTGTATGCGCATAAAGATAATTGATTTACCCTGATTATATCCTTAATTTAGGTAGGGTAAATATTTGGGTTCATGTTAAAACAAATTACAATATTAAATCAACCTAGGGGGTTAAGGAAGATCAGTAAAACAGTCACTTAGAAATTATGGTAGAGTATGTTAGTGTCTTGCCCAAAGGTGACCAACCTATAATACCCTAATTTTCTAAGGTTGAGTTTAGTCTCATTTTAATTGGAAGGTTACACTTATCTATGGGTGGACTACTAGTCTTGCCCAAAGGTGTCTAGGAAATCCCCTACAGGATAAGTGGTGCAGGATAGTTGAAACAGGTCAGTGAGAGGAGAATAACTCTATTGCCCAAAGGTTAGGAAGTGTTCAAATCAAATTGACACTGTGTAGGCTAGTTTTGTAGGTGATTATATATTACATTTGGGGGGCGAATAGCATGTCAAATCACTTGCCTAAAGGTATAATGAGATGATGCACCCGCCTATCCCGCAGAGTGGAAGGTTGCATACGTAAAACACTCTGACCCATCCATTCTAACCCTAAATTGGATGTGGAAATATCAAAGTTAATAAAATTAAAGGTCTCATTTGATTTTACGTCCATGGTTTAATTCAGATGGACGGACAATTTATCCAGAAGTAGCTGACTGGGATTGAGCCCCTCACCGGTTCTAACTATGGTAACTGGAAGATACAAGTTGAAATAGTGCTTGAGTGTCTTGACTACGACTATGTTCTCATTGAAGATAAGCTAGAAGAGCCTGATGAGTCATCAAGTCAATCTGAAAAGAAATATCATGCTAAGTGGGTCAAAGCCAACAAGCTTGCAATGCTGATCATTAGAGCATCAGTGGACCGGAATATTCGTGGAAGGATTTCGGTTTGCGAGACTGCTAAGGAGTTGCTTGAGACTATCAAGAAACAGTTTGAGGGACCCGTTAGAGTGAGACAATATAATTATCTGGTCAAACTCATTAATCTGAAATATGATGGAAATGGTGATGTTCGACAACACATTTTGAAGGTCTCTCAGTAGATCATTCGTCTCAGCGAGTTGGGACATCAGTTAGAGGATGATCTGATGGTTTATTTTTCAGTCGCTTCTCTACCAAGCAAATTTGACACTTTTAAGGAGAACTACAGTTCTCAAGACAGGAAATGAGACTTGAATGAGCTTATTATTGTATGTGTTGCTGAGGAAGAGTAGCTAAAAATAGGAAAAACTGAGATGACAAATCTGGCACATGGCAAGCTTGGACCAAATAATACAGGAAAGAAATCCTTCAAGAATCAAGGGCACAATAAGGAGAAGAAGTCTTTCGGCAATTTTTCCACTGTTTCTAGCACTTCTTCAGCAAGTAAAAATGTTAAATGTTTCTTCTGCAAGAAACATGGTCATATGAAGAGAGACTGTCTGAAGTATAAGCAGTGGCTGAAGAAGAAGGGAGGGAATAATCCACAGTTGGAAGGCAAGGACAAATGAGTAACTATTTTTGGAAAACTCACAGCCTTTTGAGGTGGAGCTCCTTGGGACTTTCAGTCTGCGCTTGGATTCTAGAGTTTTCTTAGTTTTATCAGACATTTTCTATGTACCTCCTATGAGAAGGAATTTTATTTCAGTTTCTAGACTTTTTTTGGATCTGGTCATAGCTTTGCTTTCGAGAATAATTTTGTTTCTATCAGAAATGATTTGGATGTTA
The DNA here is from genome assembly GCA_022839385.1 of Asparagus kiusianus. Lineage (NCBI taxonomy): Eukaryota > Viridiplantae > Streptophyta > Magnoliopsida > Asparagales > Asparagaceae > Asparagus > Asparagus kiusianus. The sequence goes on along the minus strand of BQKN01061199.1, from coordinate 20,318 downwards.
TCGGACATAGTTTCTTAACTGGCGGTCTTTATAGATTAAATTTGGATGCATCTTTTCTTTCCCCTCTTTGTATGTCTGTGGATTCTTCTTCTTCTTGTACAAAGCGTCCTAGGCTTAATAACAATTCTTTCATAATTTAGCATCCGAGATTGGGACATGCTTCAAGAAAACGATTAGAATCCTTAGTAAAGTCTAGTGTTCTTGAACAGTAAGATTTGTTTGATTTTGTAACATGTGTTGACTGTATCAAGGGAAAGATGACTAAATTGAGAAAATTTGAAGCCTCTAGGAGTGAAGGTCTCCTTGACCTCATTCATACAGATATTTGTGGACCTTCCCACTCTCTCCCATGGTGGTCAACGATACTTCATCTCCTTCATAGATGATTTTTCATGCTATGCCTATATTTTTCTTCTTCACCACAAATATGTGACACTGGAGGTTTTCAAGATTTTTCAAGCTGAAGTTGAAAAACAGTTAGAAAGAAAGATTAAAATTGTGCGTTTTGATCGAGGTGGGGAATTCTATGGTAAAAGTGATCAGGACGACACATATCATGGTCACAAGGCATTGTTTCTCAGTACACTCTCCCAGGTTCTCCGTAGCAAAATGGAGTAGCTGAAAGAAGAAATCGTACTTATCAAGATGTTGTTCACAATATGATGAGTCATTCTGATTTGCCTGAAAGTTTTCTAGGGTGAGGCATTAAAGACAGCTGTATATATCATCAAGCGTCGCCCATTTTGATCTTGAGCTCCATCATATGGATGTCAAGACGGCATTCTTGAATGTAAATTTGAATGAGGAACTTGGTGTAGCCTGAAGGGTTTGTAGTTAAGGAAGATCTGGTCTGCAGATTGAAGAAGTTAATAAATGGTATCAAAGAGTGGTACTTAAAATTTTATCAAGCGATAACATCAAATGGCTTCTGAGAGAATCATGCCGATCGCTGCATATACCTCAAAATCAGTGGAAGTCGATTTCTCATTCTAGTATTGTATGTAGATGATATATTGCTTTCCAGCAACGATATTCATCTCCTACATGAGACTAATGATTTTCTTTCGAGACATTTCAATATGAAAGACCTCAGAGATGCTCATTATATTTTGGGCATCAAAATCCATAGAGATCGGATGAAAGGCTTGTTGGGCTTATCTCAAAGGACTTATATTGATAAAGTCCTTCAACGATATGGTATAAAGTTTTGTGCACCAGGTGAAGCCCCGGTTATCAAAGGAGATATGTTCAACAAATCTCAATGCCCATGAAATGAAGTTGAGCGTAGGCTCGTGAACTCTGAGTAGTATGTCTCTGCAATTGGGAGTCTAATGTATGCGGTGTCATACATCAGGCCAGTCATCATTTATAGCGTGAGAATATTAGGCAGGTTTCAGCAAAATCCTAGTGTAGCTCATTGGAAAAAGAAGATTTTGCGGTATTTGCAGAGGATCAAGGATTTCATGTTGGTCTATAGAAGGTCTGAAAATCTAGAAGTCGTCGTTTATTCAGATTCAGATTTTGCAGGATGTGCTGATAGCAGTAAATCAACATCAGGTTATATAATTCTACTAGCTAGAGGAATAGTTTTCTGGAAAAGTGCCAAACACTCCTTAGTGACGACATCTACAATGGAGGCAGAGTATGTTGCTGTTTTTGAAAAAACATTGCATGTCTCCTGGCTTAAGAATTTCATCAGTGAATTAAAGGTGGTGGGTTCTATTCAAAGACCAGTAAAGTTGTATTGTGACAATCAGTCAATCATACAGTTTGTAAAGAGTAAGAACTTTTCTAGCAGGAATAAGCACATCAGTGTGAAGTACTTGTTAGTCCTTGATAAGGTCGAACAAGGATTGATTGAGGTTCCTCATCTGCCGACTCAATTAATGATTGCTGATCCCTTGACCAAGGAAATTTCTCTAGGGCTCTTCAAGGAACATGTATCTAGTATGGGTATTTTAGAGTCTTTCGATTCTATATGATCAGTGAGATTTAGTTGTAGGAGCAGTTTTGTTTTATTTTCAAGTACTATATTCTGGATTGCTTTGAGCCCATAAAGAACCTATTGTGCTGATTTTTATATTAGCAGTTTGATATTTTCAAGCATTGTGTTATTGGTCATTATTGCTTGATATATATATATATATATATATATATATATATTGTAAATATTTTTAAGTTAATCGTAAAGAAACTCGAATTAAAGATAGTGGTCCATAGAGTGATAAAGGTTAAAGTAAAGAGACTTTTAAAAAATTTGTGCAGAAGCTGAATATGATTGGGCATCATATTTGAGGCTTTCGTTCTGGACTAAAGGTGATGGTTTTCACATGGCAGATGCCGGTAAAAGTTTTAGAACGGCATACATGTTTGTGTATGTTGCAGAGGATACTTAAGGGCGTACATCGGATTTGACCATAAGGGATGTACTGCTCTATTACACTCCACTAAAACTACCATAAGGAAAATGTCTTTAGAACATTAGCGGTACTAGCGGTTGGAATATGGAGTGACCTTGTGCCATATTAGAGCATATAGTATTTTCACGATCAACCACTAGTGGTACTTTTGTTTTAAGGAAAAGGATTCGATTTGTCCCCAAGATCGGAAGTAATAAAAAATCCTTTAAAAACTATCTTAATTAGAATCATGGCAACAAGTTGTTTTCTAAAATAAATGCGTGCGCACCCGACTTTAAAAGTTTTCAAAAATTTAAATATTTTTTAAATTAAAGTAAGGTATGTTGTGCCAAGTGGGAGATTGTTAGGTTCGATTAATCTAACGAACCTATGTGGCCCAACCTACTCGTTTTTGGATTTGATTTAAAGTTTCCATCGATTCAAGTTAGGATTATGATGCTAACCACATGGTCTGATTAGACAGTTTCATGTTTATCAAGTTGCGTGGTTGTCATGAATATCTAAAGGATATGATCGATCAGAGTGTAATCCCATGGTTGTGATTAAACCATGATGGATATGGTTAATCACAAATATCTATTTAAGGGTTGGAGTCCCTCCTCTCAACCGTACGCAGAAAAGAGACCATGTTCCCATTGTTGGCTACGAGAGGAGAGATGAGAAGACTTTCATTGTTTTCGACAGTGAACGGTAACTTTAATCTAAATTTCCAGTTCAATTATTCATGTCTAGATCGTTAAATTATCCAACATGGTTATGACCTATGATATTGTAAAACCCCGTAACTTTTATAATGAATATATGTGAATTATTAGTAATAAATAATTCTTTTGTGATAAATAATCATATATATCAGATGAATGTGATGAACAGTGTTTGTGAACCCTATAAGTGTTTCTATGTGAGAGGAATCAAGTGGATAGACCAGAAGGCAATTTTCTGCTGTGCGGTCGACCGCCGCATAGTTTTGAGCACATATTTGTTCTGTGATATTTTATTTCTTGTTCGAGCATTTACCTCGATCATCTGACCTTAGTTTTTAGTCTTACTATGTATCTATGTATGATAGATGACCTGAAGGTACCAGTTTAGGAATTGCACACTGAGTCGAGTGTGAACTTGTATAAGTAGAATTTTCTATGTATCTCCGCGATATTTTCACAGTTGCACAGTCCTCGTGTTGGACTATAATTCATAGAAGTCATCGTGTTGGACTATAATCCATTTTAGTCCTCGTGTTGGACATTTGCCATTTGTTCCATGTGTTTGAAAATCACTGTATCTGGTTCATGTATCAGACATATTTCTTAACCCTGTATATGACTCTTTATTTACATGAGTTTATGACATGACACATATGTAGGTTGTGACATGATACTTACGTAGGTTATGACATGACACTGTATTTATGTTCTGAGATGAGTTTTATTTCTTTTATTATTATTCTTGTACTAGAACTCGGGTTTAGTGTTTAGGGATTTACAATTTGAGATACAAGGTATATACAAGAGGGTTTCCTTGTTCGGATTATTTCGCTCGATGTACCTATGCTCGTGTTGTAAATTTCTAAATACTAAAATCATTTTTAGTTAAGATTACTGATTTGAGACTTACTATGTATTATCTATATTTTTCTTATATAACGAGCCCTATTCCCTTGGCGTTGGTTGTGATGTTGCTCGCTAGCGCTTTGACGCTCGTTGTTCCTCCCCTTTTCAGGTCACGAGTCAGGAGCTCGGAGAGTCGCAGGTTGATGGCGACACACTTTAGTGTTCAACTGTCTATTTTTTTAGTTATGTTTTATTTTGGAGCTCCACTATAGATTTTGTTAGACATTTGAGGACTATATTCTAGATGTTGTAAAGGCGGTGTGCCTTATTCCCCTTACTCAGATCTTTTGTATTTGAATCTTGTTGAGAACTCCAATTTATCTATTCAGACATTGACTATGTATTTCTGTATGTTGGATGATGAGATATTAATGTGGTCACTATCATTTCATCAGTTATTTCTTGTATTATCTTTTACCTGCTTATGTACCTACACATGTTGTTGATTCTACTAGATAGATGTTAATTGTGATGGTGAAACATGTTATTGCAAGGTGTGGTGCAAGGCAGGTTTGACATTCTTGGTTTCACCTTGGACTGCAACCTTGTGTGAACCCAAGGGCGTCACAGATATTCAAACTACTACCTTAATGATTACTCAACTTAACCTATTCCTAAATTAAGTTGGAGGGTCAGAATTTTTTTCCCCACAGACTTCCAATGTTCTTCAACGTCCCCATCTTTGATCACATACTTAACAAAGTATTAAAATTTATTCAAATTTCTATTTTTAATATATATACCACTTGTATCTACTTCTCTATACTTAAAGGAGAATCCAAAGAATACTGTTTATGATATAATAATTGCACAGTAAATACTGTAGCATAAGCAGTAAATCAAATCTGGTCCTCTGCACTCGAAATTAATGTTCATGCTACAGTAATTTACTGTAGTATAAACAGTAAATCAAATCTATACTTGAAGTTACTATTCATGCTATAGTAATTTACTGTATCATAAAAAGTAAAGTAAATCAAATATTTTAAAACTTGGATCATTATTTAAGTATAGAGAAGTAGATATGATTTCTAAATCAAATGTATTAAAACTTGGATCTTTCTTTAAGTATAGAGGAGTAGATATGATTTTTAATTTTAAGCATACAATAAGTAAATCGAATGTATTAAAGCTTAGAGAGAGTTAAGTTTAGAATGCAGTGCTTAAAAAAACAGGGGATGTGCTTTGCACGGGGTGCACACTAGTTATTTTTATAGTATGGTCAATATTGATACCATGTTTTGGAGTAATATTAAGTAATGTAGTTCATTATTGTTTGAGGGGTGATATGAAGCATAACAAAACAATTTTATTTTTGTTAGCATAGACTTTTCAGTTGATATCACCAAAATTTTAATGCAAATGTCAATATTACTATTTTTTAAGGGCATAATAGTTCTAAGATGATGCAGGAAACAAAGTCGCTCTAGGGTTAGAATCAGATTGTCTATTCTTAATGTTTGTTAGCTTCCGTGATGAGATGATCTGTGCTCACGAACAAACACGACAACAAGAGAGGTAAAGGCGCGTAGTAGCATTTACCAAGAGCGTTAGTTAGACTAACGTCTGACCCCTTTACACCCTACTTCTCTCTCATCTTCGATTCAAATTACGCTTGTGTTGTCTCATTAATCAAAACAACTTCTGCGTGATTAATTTCTCTTAACAGCGTGCTTCCCCATTAATGAAACCAAACCCATTTGCAAAGCTAATCTTCAACCTCCCGCCAAAATCCAGTTTCAACTCAACTCAAAGCAGTTGGCAAAATCTCAAAGAGTCTCTTGCCAATTCAATCTCAACCCACTGCAGATCTCCGAACACCCTCCTTTGCCTCCATGCTCAATCAATCTCCTCCGGTCTCCATCAAAATCTCTACATCTGCGGCCATCTCATCACCAAATACTTCCATTTTCAAGACGTCGAGAATGCCCGAAAAGTTTTTAGTTACCTAAGAGGCAGCGGCAGGCCACTCGAGAAGACCCTCGTTTGGAATTCTCTTATTAAGGGTTATTTGAGAAATGGGCTTCCAAGATTTGCCCTTGAAGTGTTTAATGAAATGCTTGAACCTTCGTCTGGGTGCTACCCGGACAAGCAAACATTTTATCTTGTGATAGCGGCGTGCACCCATTTGTTGGAATTTGAATTGGGTTTTGCAGTTGAGGAGCGTGTTAAGAACAAAGGATTGCAGTGTGATGTTGTTATTGCGACAGGGTTGATTGGTTTGTATTCCAAGTGTGGGGATGTTGAGAATGCGCGGAGAGTGTTTGATGAAATGCCTGTTAGAGATGTGGTTGCTTGGAACGCGATGATATCGGGCTATTCACTAGCTGGGTGTATTTCTGATGCTATAAAGTTGTATGAGAAAATGAGGGGCGCTGACGGAATATTTCCTACGGAGGCTACACTGGTGAGTTTGATCTCTGGTTGTGGGGGTTTGGGTTTGCTTCGTAATGGGAAAATCTTCCATGCTCATACGACGGAAAGAGGTTTTGAAGCCAATACGAATGTCTTGAACTCTCTGATGGCAATGTATATTTCTTGTGGTTGCTTGGATGATGCAGATAAATTGTTCAATGGGATGATTTTAAGGGATGCAATTTCATGGAGTACAATGATTGGTGGATATGTAGAGAATGAATACCCACATGTTGCTCTTGGTCTTTTCCACAAGATGATTTCAAATACAGGGATTTTTCCCACCCGACCCATTTTGCTTAGTGTGATTCAAGCCTGTGCAGATTTGGGTGATTATCAAGAGGGCATATGGATAAAAAATAAGTACTTGGTAAACGAGAATGGAGAATTAACTTCGGAAGTTTATCTGATCACTGCATTTATCTACATGTGTGCAAGGTGTACAGAGATAGATATTGCAACGAAACTTCTTGATGAAGTCGCATCAGTTAGAGAAGATGTTGTTGCTTGGAATGCAGTTATCAAAGCTGGTGTAGAGCGTAAACAGGAGAATCGAGTGTTTGAGATCACACGAATAATGCAAAGAAGAGGAATCAGATTTGATGCTGTAACCTTTTTAACAATGCTACCAGCTATCTCTTTAATTCCATTGCCTATAAAAGGTCTCGAAACTCATGGTCACATTATAAAACTAGGTTTTGATTCAGAAAGATCAGTTGCTAATTCGCTTATTGATATGTATGCTAAATCCGGAAGCATTAATGACTCATTTAAACTATTTATTAGTATTCAAGAGAAGAATGTAATGTCATGGAGTCTGATGATAAAAGCTTATGCTTGGAATGGAAGCGCAAAAGAGGCTCTTGATCTGTTTAAGCTGATGACAAAAACAAAGACAAGACCTAACCATATAACTTTCCTTGCCATATTATCTGCTTGTAGCCATGCTGGATTTGTAGATGAAGGGAGGGAGTTGTTTGAATCTATGGAAAAAGAGTATGGCTTGGATCCAGGCATTGAACATTTTACATGTATGATTGATATTTTTGGCCGAGCTGGGCTTTTGAAAGATGCATATAACTTTTTAAATATAGGGATGAAGAAGAATTGTGTGAATTCAGTTCTGTGGGGAACTTTACTTAGTGCTTGTAGAGTGTATGGGGATCTAGTGACTGGAGAAGCATCAGCTCAGCAATTATTTATGTTGGAGTCAAATAATGCAGCTAATTATTTGATGCTTTCTGATATTTATCTTTCAGCGGGTCGGAGGGAGGAAGCAAATGGTGTTTTAGATTTGTTGAGGGAGAAAGGATTGGAAAGAAGAGTAGGTTGTAGTTGTTCTAATGGAAGCTAGAGATATTCTGTTTTATATTTATTTAGTCTAAGTGAAGTCACATATCCTTATGGACTATGTACAATATCTGGTTGGTACTAGAACTAATATATCTATTGATTTGTTTAGTGGTGATAACTTCTGATCATGTTATCACTATTGCAGAATGTCTTCCTTCTTGGAGCAAATGATAGAAGATGCTATTCTTCCAGTTCAGAAAAGGATAGAGGTAGTTTCATTTATATTACTGAATGTCTGCAAATATTTGATTATATTTTAAATTTTCACTTAATTATCTCTTCTTTGTTCTGCAATAGGCAGGTTCTTTCACTGAAAAATATCTCTCCTAAAAAAATGCCTTAGAATACCTGAATATTCACATGGGATGAGCATTTAAGCTTGCTCTACTTGTATTTGGCTATTCTGCTTCTGCCCAAAATTTTCACCATGTAAGCTCGTGGAGAATTTATTTTTGAAGATTTTTTCATGTTTTATGAATATTTTATGGAATTATTTAAGCTCTCTTCATGCCAAGGACTGCTATTTCTTGGTACTCCTATTTCTTTGTAGATCTTTCAACTTTTAAAGCTTGAATCAGTTTTAACTTGTGTCAAAATTATGAGACTATGTTCAAAAGGAATGTATTAGAAGAAGACTTTGAGCTTTGAGGTATGGTGCATTATGTTGCATGCATTAGTCTTGAGATCTGTAATTTCACCAATTAAATGTATGCAGAAGCGCAGAACTGACAAAAATAAAGAGAAGCCCATCATATCAGTCCAAGATAAAGAAAATACAATAGAAATTCCACTTTTTATCTTTTCTAATGGCCTGGTTTGAAATTAGAAAGGCTATTAGTGAGCAAAACCTCTCGAGCCAAATCATTCAAAATCTTTCCCTGTTTACTGTAGAACCTGATGACATGGAGCCTATATGAACTCCATGAATCCAAGGAAGAAGGAAGTAGGAGTCGAAATCCTTTCTGCTTCAAAGCAGACAAAGAAAGAACTTAGAACTGTATTTAATCTATGGATTATGTAGTTACCCACTAATTATTTTCATTTGATGCTAAATTTAGTGCTCAAGTTTGATAGAGAGGTACTCTCCCATCCAGAATGAAATTAAGCTGTGGGAACTGTATTTTTGGAGCAATTTTCTATTTAGCATCTTAGCTCTGGAAATTTATCATGGAAAAATATAACTACCCCTTTTTACTGCGGCCAGTGTTTGTCATGCAAATAGTTAACAATGTGATATGAGATTCTATGTGTGGAATGTAACTTTGCTTCATATGGTACTTCTATAAATTTTCCGTTGCTCTAGGTTCTGATAAAGCCATCAGGATCGCAGTCAGGAACACTTCATTATTATCATGATTAGGCCTTCCTTCTGTTTTGTTAAATCAAGAAAGACAAAGGAAATCATTACACAACTGGACCATAGATGTGAAAAATGAACTCATCTAGCCACGGTTTAGATCCTGTAAACTTTCACATCCTTAAATGAGGATGGTTGTAACCTTATAAGCATGACGATCTGCAAAGAAAAATTAGCAGTATGAGATACCACTGAAAAACAAAAGTTGAAAAGGAGAATAAGCGTTTTAAACAGATTATCTTTCATTATGTTTAGCAACTTGAAAATATCTTTATTGCACAGGAACTTCTGTTTTTTCTCAGAGAACAATTATTTAACACCTGAATGATCGTATTGATACTATTCACAAAAAGCTTAATGGGGACTGGTTGCTTTGGCCAGATTCCAACTAAGTATTTCAAGTTTCTTCATTCCCTTCTAACTAAAACCTGTTTGACTAGTCTTAAGATCAGACTGTTTCTTATTGCATAGTTGTCTATTAACGGGGTATAAGAAAAAGATATTTTCTTTTACAATGCTATTGGAATATGGATATGAGACCAGGAAGTTAGAAATTCTAACACATGAATGATCGTTTCATGATTTTATTTTATTTGATGCATCTATATATAGGTTAGCTTTTTGTATAATTTTTTTATTAATTAGATAATTTTTGATGTATAAACTTCAAAGTTTTTTAACTATAAAAGACAAATAGACAATATCTTAGTTGTACACTGAATATCTTGTATGTAATTTACCCACGTATTCCCATATTTAAAAGTATATATATTTTTTATTTTGGAGATTCTTCACCTTATGGGTGAGTATACAGCCTTTGCTTTGTAAATTAAGAAATTTGGTATCAGTAATTATACAACTTGACCATAATGTTGATTATCCTAAAAAAGATAAGTTCATTATCTCTAACAGCCCAAAATTACATGCACCCTTACTATTTCTTCATTATCTCCAACAGCCCACAATCACATTACTCTTCTGTAATTTATGTTGGAAGGTAGCCGGCCAAAAACTAAAAAAAAAATATTTTTCTAGTAAGGTATACAGAATTCCATAAGTATGGTAACCTAGCTATATATGTATGGAAAGTTAATCCCATGTACCTTGTTGCTTTAATATTGTTTGCTTTCCAATAGCAGAAGTATTAGGTGTACACTTAAATAATGTGTTGGACTCAAATGTTGGTGTAGGTCACTGGGACCCACTTACTCTTATTGTCTTTAACTTTGTGCAATTTGCCTATCATGTTATGTACCTTTATCTTGTATTTGCTTGAAGATTAGGCGTACAGATGGGTGAATGTGAATATTATATGATATACATATCGTATTTATATCTCTTTACTTATGACAGGTATGAATACAAATGGAAATATGATGAAAATGGGCTTGAAAAATCAATGATTGTTTTGTTTTTTTTATTGCCTCTAGTTTCCTTTTTTCCCCTCCTTTCCATATGAAATAGTTACTTATCATGAAAGGTGCTCAATGTTTTTCTCACATTAAATTTCATGTGGCTCATCTGGTCCTTAGATGACATATCTTTTAGTTACTTGAATTTTTTCCTCTTGTTTTATTCTGTGGAAATAAACCAAGTGTAATTTGTCTCTTGTTTTTTCATCCTTCTGACTACAGGTGGATTTAGGGACCCAGGTTTCTACTGAGGCTTGCACATTTAATTATGACCAGACTTTTTGAGGTGGGACTTAAGAGTCCTTAAAACTCTTAAAACCCATCTGAGCATATCTTGATGCAATTGCCTTTATGTTGATGGTGATTGATGAAAAAACTGATGGCCCTTAAAAGCCTCTTAAGCTCTAGGACAAGGTATCTATATGTATGTCTGCTTGCATGTAAGGGTGCAAAATCACGGAAATAGGTAGGAAATTTTGTATTTTTACACATTTGTCAAGATAAAATACGTATTTCTCGGTTTTATTGTGAGGAGTATGGATTCTTAGGCATATGAATATAATACCTTTTCTTTGTTGGAAAAGAACTAAGGGCATAAATTTTGACCATTATAAACCATTCTTGTTTATCCCTGGATCTGAATTGTTTCCTTCTTACTTTATTTTTTCCTTTTGATACCCCAGAATTAAGTTTGTAAATTGGAAAACTGAAGCTAAGAGAAGGTATGTTTCATTCTAACCAAAGTGTTTACCTATGTTTCAAAAATCAAGCATCTTAGAAATGTGGGTATATTGTTGCATACATGATCACTTTCATCACTGATAAAAGTATTTATTGAAGAGATATCCTTCTTGTGTTTGCTTCAAGCTTCACTCGTATTTTTCTTCGTGTACTTTGAGTTCTTTGTTCTTTTTTTGAGCGTTAAAACAATCAGAGCACCTCCACATCCAATCAAAATGAAAGGATCCGTGTCCTTGAAAAAGAATTAGAAAACTTTTCTTGTATTTTGCCGAAATTAACAGTCCATATATGCTCAAGGACTTCAGTGTATCAAACCCTATCTTTCAAATATGAGACTGGTTACTGACTGATCTTAAATGGATTTGTTGGTTCAAAAAGACAAATAAAGCCAACAACACATGAGACTTTTCTCACCGCCATGAAAATTTTGCATGATACATGTATAGTAACACAACTCATTCAGCCTGTTCTTTTGTGCAATCCTCAATAAATTCTCTCTGTACAGTAAACATATTTCAGGCTTAGGTGAAAAAATGTTGGGAACAAAAGGAGAAGTCAGATCACTGTGCATCAATTAATCAACGAATCATCGGGCGATATGGCTTTATTTGGACCACTGTTTATTTCTAAAACAGTTTTGATTGCAGAAGAAACTAGATATATGCACTGGGACCAATGTTCAGTACATTTTCCAAATGTGTTTTGTGTAATTAGGACGTGCTAAGGTATATAACAGCTCCTGACTTATCCTTTGACTAGTCTTTTTTCATTTATATTTATGGTGCCTTTGGCACAGACGTGAATCAAGCCCAACGGAGGAGCAACACGGCTTTGCCATGTGACCTACTGAGCTGCCCCATCCTTTGAATAGTCTTAATCTTAGAAGATTTAATGTTAGGGCTCCCACCTTTAATCCTTTGAATCGAAGAATCCCAATCTTATTTTTTTACAAATTTATAGGGGTAAAAAGTAGGCTAAGCCAGCCTATTATGGAGATAGTATTTTGATCGAAATTTAAACAATTGTCCAATAGTGCATCCGCCGGGAAATAGATGAAGAAAAAATTTTGAGGATAAAAACACAACTTTCCTCTATTCTAATGTCTGAGTCAAGTTAGAAAGAGGGCTGTTAGTGTACAAACTTCTCTGTGTCAAATGTCATCTTTCCTAGTTCGCCGGTGTTCCCCTCGTCTCCTACTATTGCACTTCTATCTATTTGAAGTCACTCTTGGATCATCACAAACAAGCCGAAGAGGAGGAAGGACAGCAAAAACGTCAGGCGGTAGAGGTTGGTGGAGGAGAACCTGAATGATAATAGCACGGTATGGGATGAGATGGATGAATGGATAATCAGAAGGGATGCCGATCACTCTTATGATACATATATTGTCACGCCCCGAAACTGCAGCGGAATATCATAAAATACGGGGTGCGCGACAGCAGCGACCAATGCCTAAGACAAGTCTTATGCACGGGTCAAGCCTGACACTTCATATCACATAGTTTATTTCAATATTCATAAACCTGCTGATGATAAAAATTAGAGCAACTATATATATATGATCGATACTTACAGCCCACAAGCTCACCGTTATAAGTATTTTTACAAAACAAAACAAAATGTGCTGAAGGTAACATCAAAATGAAGAGGCTCTCCATATAACGCCTCTCAGCCAAAAGTTCAAACCAAAAGTCGGCTAGTAGGAAGCTACGCCTGATATGGAAAAATTTAAAAACAACGGGGTGAGCTAGCGCTCAGTGAGAACATTTCCCACTAGAGTTCCTAGATAACTAACAAAATAGTAACAAGAATAGTTTTCAGAAATTAATAATTTTCAAGTTTTGCATGAGAAATTCACAGATAGCAATTTACGATCCAAATATCGTAATATTGTCATTTAAAAGAAAGAACACAACAAATATATTTCCTTTCTCATGTGCAACTAAATAAACCGTGAAATTTCTTGGAATCAGACTCTTTTTGAATCAAGGTGAACTTTAAGAAGAAAAAGAACTACTAATTTGTACAAAATCAGAGAATTGTTGTTTTCTTAATTTCACAGTCAATTATCAGAATCTTATTTCTCGATGAGTTATTCATGAATGTAAAAGTCACCCCATAGGTCACACTAAGGCTACGAATTTTAGCCCAGTAGCAAGGGAATGCGTAAACATCAGATAACAGATAATTCCCGGAAACCGAATGCACCTAACACTACCATAGGCTACCGGCCAGATATAGAGGGGCCAGAATAGATTTCAGAAGGGCCAATACAGAAGGGCCAAGGCCAATACAGAAGGACCAAATAAAGGTGCATTCACCATATGATAGGCAGAACCAATTCATAGTGGACTATTTGAGGGTTTGAAAACATCAAGCTCACATGTCAAATGAGAAATACTTTGCATATCAGAAATTGCAGATATTTCAGATGAAATTGACAAGGTAAAACCTTCTCATTTCTGTTAAAACAGTTTACGGATATTTACTTTTCCTTTTATCAGATACTAAACCACGAAAAATCTTTAAATCCGTTAAACTGTTGAAATACGTTCTAATATTTTATCAAAAACTTTCAGATATAACAAAGTCCACAATTATATGAAAATTGCACGAGAGTCAAAGTTATTTTTCATAATTTACCTAAAGATCAAATTAGCTTTCGATATATTGTACGAGGCTAACATCGTATTATAGAATAGACCACAACAGAAATAGGTCAAATTTTTATATACATGAAAAGACATATTATTTATTTATTTATTTTTATCACAAGAATAATCAAACATAAAACTCATGCAATTTCATATTCTAAAATACTAGTGAGAAATGAACTCACCTCTAGTGGTCACGATATTCTCGAAATATTAGTCTCCTGAATATCAACCAGAACCTATAATGTAAGATATATGACTAATTATTAATTCAGAACAAACATATATTATAGGTACATCAATTCATAATCTAGAGTCTAATAAATTCAGAAATAATCAATAATGATTAAATTCTACAGTACATATGAGCATTTTGTTAACTTTAGCAATTTATCAAAATTTTTATAACTCTCACATACTAGCTTTTTCGGATTCCCTAGTAATTTATAATAGGGAATTTATCAAGCCTAAAAGTTATTGTTTATTCCTCAGACTGGACTTATTTACAAATTGAGTAAATAACAGGGCTTAACAGATATTTTTCCTAGCCATTTATCAACCATAACTTATTATTATAGGGTTTGTTTCAAAAAACTTTATGTTTTTGGGGCTAAAGGTAAATTTTCTTTTTCTTTATCAAAACTCTAGATTCCTGATCATTCTTCGTCCTTCTTTCTTCTTCGTTTTTTTTCCTCTTCTTTTCTCTTTTTTTTTCCATTTTTTTTCCGGTTCCCTCTCTTCCTCTTTTTCTTTCGGTTTTTCTCCTCTCTCTCTCTCTCTCTCTCTCTCTCTCTCTCTCTCCTCTCTCCTTTCCATGTCTCACCAAAACACCACGACCGTGGCAAGGGATCGCCGGCGACTAGGGATGGCCGGTGGTCAGACCTCACCGAACTAGGGTTAGTTATTTTCCTTTCTTTCTTTTTTTTCAGTTTGTTTCATGCATCATAAACATATAAGAAAAGTCCTTTTGCAAACCCTAGATTCTTTTTAAGTTCATATTCATAACAATTTAATTCCCTTATTCATTCTATTTTGATTCAATTTACTAAGAGTTACTATGAAATTGAAAGGAGATTTACCTCAATTGATTGGGATGTTGATTCCTTGCCTTGGTCTCCTTTTCTCCTCTTCACAAGTTTCTATTGATTCAAGAAGTTTTGTTAAAGAGAAGAGGTGTTGACTGTTTTTTTTCTTTCAATTTCCCTAAGGTTTTCTCTGAATTTCTCTGCTTTTATTCTTCTGTTAAGTGGTGCCGGCCCAAACTATCAAATGATATTAAGCCACAAAGCTTTAACGTGGCAGCTAAATGAGAGTTAGGGTAAAATCCCAAAAATACCCTTAATTAATTCCCTAATCTGAAATTAAAGAAAAATTTCTCCATTAAACAAGTTTTTAAGGCACTAATTGTTTGGGTTACTACATATATGATGACCTTAGAATAAACTATGGATAACGTGGTTAGCTGATCAATCTAGAGACATATATATCACCACTCTAGATAGATATGACAAATCACCACTCCAATGACCCACCTTAGATATACAGACAAACACTCATACTCGATGGAATCTACAAAAGAAATGTAGAGCAAGGATAAAAGCGCAAAGCTTAATTTTAATCAAAACACAACTTCCCATTTCCATTATATTTCAAAGCTATACATAGGCTTGAAACAACCCTTCAAGCATGGTAGATTCGTGAATCTAAAATATCTTTAATCACATTGAGAAACCAAAATAACCTAGAAAATTTATAGACTTTCAAGCAGTCCTGATTCTAGCCTCCTTGTGGTATTATCACAATAACTCTCAGCACATATCTCCAAATTATGCAAACTTAGATTTTACCAAACCTAGACTAAATGTCTACGCATCACTTCAAACGGGATCTCTTATGGACTTCCCTTTAGAAAGTTACGGCTAGATCAATCAAGACCATGACGTAGTCAAAAAAAAAAAAAATTTGCACTTTAGTCTCATTTTGCTTTGCATTATTCTCTCTTGGTTGGAAAAGACCCGTTCTCGAGTCTTCACTGACATTATAGAGACACAAGATAAAAACGTTAAAGGTTGGAAATATTCAATAGTTTTTCGAAAGAGAAATATTCGAAATAGACCCATTTAAAATTTTATTCTCTAAAATCGACCCAGTGCAAAAATATTTACAAAAATCAACCTAGTTCGGCCACGTCAATAGCGTGACCAAAAACTGAATTGATTTTTAAAAATTCATTCTCTAACTAGTCGGGATTGCTAACCCCAACTAATTAGAACAGCTGTTTAACATAGTCGAGATTGACAACCCTAACTATTTGGCAAAGCCTTCGCCCCCTACCAATTTCAATTAAAAATTTCTCTAAGTGTTGAAAATATTCGGGTTGGCAACCGCACCTATTTTGCAGACACTTGCACACCCACAGCTAAATTTTGACTCAAAATTTTTTCTAATTTTTTTTCTAAGTGTTAAAAATAGTCGACTATTTTGCACAGAACTTGGATTTTTGATCCATGATATTGAGAAATTTTCCTGTTACATCACATTCAGTCTATTACCAATTTCGATCACACCAAACGGATAAATATATCAACTCATATAACGAAACAAATATATAATATTGACTGAGTGCAACAATCATACATGATGAAATAAACAACCACCTAACAACGAAACATTAATCTCAATCTACATATGATTTCATGACACAAAATAAAAAAGTACTTGTCACCCAATTCAACAAATAGGAAGAACTCCCTTTCCTCTCCCTCTCCCTCTCCCTCTCCTTCTCCTTCCTCTCCTTCGTTTCTGTTCCCCTTCACATGAGCTTCGATGATCTCATCGTTCGTTTCTGTGTGAAGTTGCGAATGCATGACATTCTTCTCTACTCGAACCCACTATGAAGATCCGACTTCATCCCATGCACGACTTGAGCCCGCCTTGGTATATCCTCGCAATTGTCAACGCTCGTACACTAGAACTAGTTCTTGACGCCTATCATGATTTGCGTGAATTGTCTTCCTAAAAGCTGACTGAATCTTCCCCATGATGCATACAAATGCATTCCTTGCCCCTTGCTCGGTAGTCAATCTCAAGGCATCATCTACAATAGAAGTCATCTTATCGAGTTCTTTTACCTATAAGATAACGATTGAAAAGAAGTGATTAGCAAATTAATAATGAAATAATAATAATCACAAAATACATGTAGATATTATCTATCTACTTACCATCGCTCTCTCAATTGGACCCCCGCGGCATGTATCCAGAAGGTGGTTTGTTCTCTCGATATATTCATCGACGAGTAATCTCCTCATACCAACGTATATACACATCTAGGTCTATTGTGTCACCTCTCTCCATCACTATAGCACCCTCCTTCAAATCCCAATCCTCAATGTACGATTAATGAATTGTCTCCAAATTTTGATGATGTGCTCCCTTTCGGGGTTTCACTCTACTCTTTCTGCAGGATCTGGAGTGTGATGTTTTAATCCAAATTGCCAAAGAACACAATTGGGCATGTGCATCTCGACAATCTCAAAACATATGATCAGGATTCTTACAAGCCATATACTTTCATCATCTCTGTAAATATCTAGTAGTGAAGCTATCCTTAGTAGGATATCCATTTGACCTATAAAAAGCATTACAGAAATTTACATATCAGTTACATTTGATCTAATATTTGAGTAATGTTAGATATTATGATTTTATATATGTTTATTCTCCATTTGATCAAGTCCATTCCTGTTAAATTTTCGTGATTCTTTAGGGAGCTTTTCCAATATTTGGAGGCATTCCATCTATTTGATATATAAAAGTTTAGTATAGATTGAAATAAATATTATAAATTACATATAATCATAAACTCATATATCCTAGTGAAATTTGACGATCAAGAACTCAGTTCTCCTTCAAATCTGGTGTTCCAATATTCCATCATTCCCATGACCATATTTGTAACAAAGTGATGCAGCCTTTGAATTTCTTATTTTGAATGAAGGCCACTTTTGCCATCTCGCTATAGAGATAGTCTAACACTACACTCCCCCATGGTAATTCTCCACACTCCTCAAGATTCTCAAGAAGTTGCATCCATCTAACGTGCATTGAATCCTTGGTTGAATATGAAAATATAGTGCCGATCATATGTCTTATGTATGCCCAAGCATATGTCTTGATGATCTCATCTGCGGCCTCCATTGATACATTCATTTAGTTCTGATGTAGCAACTCAAGCTTAATCTTTCCACCCTTCATATTAGAAGCTTGTCCCAATAAGCTTCATGTATTCCTATTCAATTAAAGTCATCAGTCATGTAACAACATTGCCATCAATTTTGAGGCTAAGTATAACTCATATATCCTACGGGGTAATAGTTGTCTCACCTTGTTGCATGTAAAATCTGTTTGTCTCGGGCCTCCATATTTAAATCAAAGCTGTCAAGGGGGGTCAATCAAGCCTTATCCGCTGCAACTTTAAAATTTCAAAAAAGCCTACTTGATGAACATAGTCTTGAACATGTGGATCCACCAAATCCTAACTTGAATGTGGGTATGATCAATTACAGTAATATTCGAGGCCTGCATATAGTACAAAAAATAATATATATTAGATACAACAATCATTCAAAATAAAAAAAGATTAAAAATATAAAATGATTGAAAATATTAAAAAATTACCTCCATTATCTTCACGGATCGGTGTCGATATTGGTTATATAGGACCTTATAAGTCATTGGTCCCGAGTGCATGATGTATACATCTACACATATAAAATAAAATATGCCAGTATTATGTTATAATATATACTGAATTAGAAATAACATATAATATATTAAATAAAAAAAGATGTAGAGTAATCACAAACAAATGAGAATATACATTTATATATGCATTATGTGAGATTATAATATGAGAGTAAGCATTGACTTACGAAATACATAGAATTTATTAACAAAAATTTCCCATTAATTTCTATACATTCGGATTGGTAGGATAACAAGATCTATTATGGCCCGATTGTTTGCTATATCCATACATATATTGCTTTGCAGCTCCTTCACGTACAACATCCATCGTATCTTTT
The DNA here is from genome assembly GCA_022839385.1 of Asparagus kiusianus. Classification (NCBI taxonomy): domain Eukaryota; kingdom Viridiplantae; phylum Streptophyta; class Magnoliopsida; order Asparagales; family Asparagaceae; genus Asparagus; species Asparagus kiusianus. The sequence continues at coordinate 1,269 of BQKN01061199.1, read as the reverse complement.
ATGTGTACTGATTATGGACGTTCAACTTGTTTCTTATAGTTAGAAGGTAGCACATGCGGCCTATTATAGAGTGACCTATGACTTCTATCTAGAATTAGGTAGAAATACGGTTTGTGTGAATCTCTATAATGACTTGACTAATACCATTCAAAGGAGTATGTATAGTATGAAGTATTTTCACCCCCATATTGCTTGGAAAAAACTGCTATAACATGCGATCGTGGTAATTTAATAATTGTGGTATGTCATAAGTGCATGCACGTAGTATTCCTCGTAAATTAATAGTGTAAGAAGGATTGTATCTGTTCGTAGCCTACCATTCATCCAAAGCAAATCTAATAATCTTTATTGATCTTGCCTGCACAGCAGGAGACTCTACAATTTCTTTATTTTTTTGGTGTCAACCCCGTCATCCAATTTGCTCCTGTTAGACCCTAATGTCGCTATGAAAGAACCCTAGAGGGGCGGGGGGGGGGGGGGGGGGGTTGAATAGGGTTTATGCTAATCCAATCTGATTTAAATGCTAATTAAAACTTATTAACAAATATATTCTTGCAAGATAGATATACAACTAATTATGAGCAAGAATATGTAATATGAACAAATGGCTATATCCTAGCAATAAGATATATTATAAGATATATGCAAGGATATACAAAACACTCAAGGGTAAACAAACTAACATGTAACAATGGCGATATAACAATATGCAAGAATAAATCCGCCAATGCCAAACTCAAACACAAGGAAATGATCACGGAGTTCGGACCTTCCGTCCTACGTCTCTGCTCCCCACTCCCGGGGAGAATCCACTACACAACCAGGTTTAAAAGCCGGAACTTCTCTACACACTCGGTTTTCTAGCTAACCGAAAACTCTACATACTCGGTTGTCAAGTCAACCGATAACTCTCACAAATCCTCACAAAGTACATACACAAGCTACAACCTCAAGTATTGGTCCTCACGTGTCGACTCCCTCAAGTGCTCGGAATTATCATCTCTCACTAGGCCACCGACGCCACTCATCTCGGTATCGAATCCGTCCTCACCACACACTCCTCTCGGTGTACAAGTGTATTACAAAGTGAACTTCACAAATTAAGCGTAGCAAATGATTATTCTCTAAACAAGGTGAGAACTCAATTAGGCACAACTCAATGTTACTATCTCTCACAACCCCAAATATATTATGAATGTAAATACAATAAGCTCAAGTGGGAGTGTGTAACAATGAGATTAATCAAATCTAAACTCAATATAAAACTAG
>BQKN01061197.1:0-25218 GCA_022839385.1 Asparagus kiusianus | reverse complement strand
AAACGAGATAATAGCTCTTCTTAGTGTCACCGCTAAAGAGCAACACTAAGGAAAAGAAGGGGTGAATGAAGGGGACTGATGAAGAACTCCTTACTCCTCGTTCCGGCAGAGCTTCGCTGCTTTAAAAATCAGGCTCCTTGCTCCGGCATGGCTTCGCCGCTCCTCTTTGAAATTTCAGATCTCGAGGATAATCCCAAGATCAGAAATTTCTCTCCCAAAACCAAGGCCAAGAGAATGGAGGCCCTAGGGGCCTATTTATAGGAAACCAAGGGGGGGTAGGGGCTCAAAAAAGCATGAGGACACCCCTGGGTGTCTCGGAAAATCCGAGACACCCTAGGGGTGTCTCGGATTTTCTGAGACACCCCCGGGGTGTTTCGTATCATCCGAGACGCTCCGCGGTGTTCTTTGATTGCTTTCGCTGTAGTGCCTTTATCCGGACTTGGATTTGACTGATTCCGGTTGTGTTGGAAGCCCGTCGAGGAGTTCACGAAGGGCGTTGCTCCGTTTGCAGTGATCGAGGGGTTTTTGGTCAACCCGTATTCCTGTTGTCCCGATGTTCTGTCGGTTCACGTAGTCCGTCGGTTCGCTTCAATCGTTCACCGACGTCATTTGAACTCTTGTGAACCGGGTAGTGACATCCAATCGTCGCTTGTTAACACCGAGCTGTGTGCGGGGACCTATTAGCAATTTTCGATGCCTACAGATACCCCCTCCAAAGTGTTTCGAACTCGTTTCTTTTATAGAATAGCCCGGAATACTTTGGATATGATTGGTCCAGCCTTCAGTCGGCCTAAGGGACCCGTGGTTCGCTTCAACTCTTGACTCCTTCGATCTTTGGCTTATTCGGTGCTTTGTCGAATAACCGAAGCTGTTCTGGCGCTGCGTTTATCGCCTGGCCATCGTCGGAGTCTCGAGTCTAAGCTGGTGAATTGAGTTTGGCTCGTGTCATTGAGTTGACTTTTGAACTTGTTATCCCTGTCATATTGTGTTGACTTGGGGGTTGACTTTTGTCGCAACGCACCGATTAGCGTTGACCTAAGGATACGCGTTGACCGGCATCCGCCTTAGGGTTTTGAACCGCATGGGTTGACTTTTGCTGCAACGCGCTGTCCGGCATTGACCTAAGGTTACGCGTTGACCGGCGTCCACCTTAGGGTTTTGGAACCGCTTGGGTTGACTTTTGTCGTCACGTGTTGACTTTCGTCGCCACGTGTTGACTTTTGTAGCAACACGCTGTCCGGCGTTGACCTAAGGTTACGCGTCGACCGGCGTCCGCCTTAGGGTTTTGGAACCGCTTGGGTTGACTTTCGTCGTCACGCGTTGACTTTCGTCGCCACGTGTTGACTTTTTTTTTTTAACAGAAATAAAATATCATTAAGTGTTTAAAAAAGTACACCGATTCGCCACTCACTTTGAGTGCGACATGTTTCATAAGTGAGACAGCCCTCACTCTTACAAAGCTAGAAGACACTAGAAAACCTAAATCAATACATCGACCATGACCACAACCGTCCTGAGAAAATGGATCATCTGTGCAATGAAGCCCCTTTTCGTGTCCTAAGTTTGACTCTAAGGGGTCCGTCGGGTTGCCTCTTATTCTTTTTTGAAGATATAGGTTGATGGTAGAACTCCACATCGGATATGTGGCCTTTGAATCCGGGTTGGTCCTCAGTAGGTAGTTCTCCCTCTGAAGCGCAGGACTGAGGAGGGAAAGGGCATCTGTTTGCTTCTTCCTTTGGGCGACCTAAGGTTACGCGTTGACCGGCATCCACCTTAGGGTTTTAAACCGCATGGTTGACTTTTGTCGTCACGTGTTGACTTTCGTCGCCACGTGTTGACTTTTGCTGCAACGCACTGATTAGCGTTGACCTAAGGATACGCGTTGACCGGCGTCCACCTTAGGGTTTTGGAACCGTTTGGGTTGACTTTTGTCGTCACGTGTTGACTTTCGTCGCCACGTGTTGACTTTTGTCGCAACGCGCTGTCCGGCGTTGACCTAAGGTTACGCGTTGACCGGCGTCAACCTTAGGGTTTTGGAACCGCTTGGGTTGACTTTTGTCGTCACGTGTTGACTTTCGTCGCCACGTGTTGACTTTTGTAGCAACGCGCTGTCCGGCGTTGACCTAAGGTTACGCGTTGACCGGCGTCCGCCTTAGGGTTTTGGAACCGCTTGGGTTGACTTTCGTCGTTACGCGTTGACTTTCGTCACCACGTGTTGACTTTTGTTGCAACGCGCTGTCCGGCATTGACCTAAGGTTACGCGTTGACCGGCGTCCACCTTAGGGTTTTAAACCGCATGGGTTGACTTTTGTCATCACGTGTTGACTTTCGTCGCCACGTGTTGACTTTTGACGCAACACGCTGTCCGGCGTTGACCTAAGGTTACGCGTTGACCGGCGTCCACCTTAGGGTTTTGGAACCGCTTGGGTTGACTTTTGTCATCACGTGTTGACTTTCGTCGCCACGTGTTGACTTTTGTAGCAACGCACTGTCCGGCGTTGACCTAAGGTTACGCGTTGACCGGCGTCCGCCTTAGGGTTTTGGAACCGCTTGGGTTGACTTTCGTCGTCACGCGTTGACTTTCGTCGCCATGTGTTGACTTTTGTTGCAACGCGCTGTCCGGCGTTAACCTAAGGTTACGCGTTGACCGGCGTCCACCTTAGGGTTTTAAACCGCATGGGTTGACTTTTGTCGTCACGTGTTGACTTTCGTCGCCACGTGTTGACTTTTGACGCAACGCGCTGTCCGGCGTTGACCTAGGGTTACGCGTTGACCGGCGTCCACCTTAGGGTTTTGGAACCGCTTGGGTTGACTTTCGTCGTCACGCGTTGACTTTCGTCGCCACGTGTTGACTTTTATCGCAACGCGCTGTCCGGCGTTGACCTAAGGTTACGCGTTGACCGGTGTTCACCTTAGGGTTTTGAAATTACCGTGCATTGTCTTGTGGAATTCATCCGTATTTTCAACCATCGGCGAGGAATGGACATTTTTAGAGATATCGGGGGATCGAAAAATCATTCGGGGAGTCAAGACATCGTACAGGGGGGTCGAAAGACCGTTTAGGGGGTCAAATCCCGGGCGAAACACCCAGGGGTGCCTCGGCAAGGCCAAGACACCCTTGGGGTGTCTCGGCAATGCCGAGACACCCCTAGGGGTGTTTCTCCCCTAGCGGTCCCCCCTTCTCTCATTTGTCCTTTTGTACACTTGTGCATGGTCCCCCCCCCCCTTTTCATTTGAAATTCAAAGAGAGAAAACCCTCCAAAACCGAGCTCCCCCCCTATTTTTTTTGGTTTTCATCTCCTTCTTCTCCCTCCCAAGTTCCTCCATTAAAGCTTTGAAGAACTCATCAAATCACAAGAAAGCTCGGATTTTGGTGGGTACCCATTTGCTGGAATTTTCTCCTCTTCCAAACGAGGGTTTCGACTTCCATTTCCGAGCTCGGAGGAGTCTCTCTTGATTTGGGTAAGATCCCCTCTTCAATCCTCCTTTTTTTTTCTTGTAAAGATTGCATTTTTATGCTTGCAATAGATAGGGGTTGTGTATGCAATATGTCCTTGGGGGGTTTTATGCAAGGGCCGAAACTATAGGGGCTTATTTGCAAAATTCGTAGGACTGAAATTTTGGGGGCTTTTATGCAAACATGAACTAAAATTTGGGAGGCTTGGGTTCATGTTTGTTTCATCAAGAAATGGGGGTGCTTTGTGCAAGAGAATTAAAGAATTGTTTGAGGGGGTTATTTGCAAAACAGCCCACTAAAAATTTTAGGGACTTATTTGCAAAAAGGCCACGAATTCGAGACTGAAATCCACTGAATGTAAACCCCAAACCCTTGATCGAATTTTTGGTAAATGCATGTGGGGATTAAACCAAAAGTTTGATGAGGGGTTTTTATGTAAAATTGACCCAATATTGCAAAAGGGCTTATTTGCAAAATTTGATCAAAATTATAGGGTACCGGGATGTTAGATGATCAAGTATGATGGCCATGACCCGAATCGTACGTGTCCTTGACCTGAATTTGGCCTTGAGCACGGGGGGGTATTTTGGGTATTTCACCAAAATTTACCGCGAAACGACGATTATCGTTTCGCGTGCACGAAATTTGTAGGTTTAATTAGACTTTAACTACAAAATCCTATTTGTTTATAGGATTTCAAGTCCAAGTGCTTAATTTCCCTTTTTCAATATTTCGTGTATGTATATTGTACCTGATGTACTGCTCTTCACTGCAGATTTGCGATGTCTCCGCGTCGATCTCGACCTTCCGGGAGTCACTCTCGTCCCCAGCATAGCGAGGAGGAGGCTCCTACGACATCGTCCCCAGTGACCTCTTTCTTCGGGGGTGAGAGTTTTTTATACTTTTTTTTTTGTATCCCGGATTGACCTCTCGTGGGTCATGACGGAAGAACCGATACCCCTCCCGCGGGGGTTAAGGTTCAGACTTGTTTTGCTTAGCCAATTCAAGTCTTCGGGTATATTGGGGCGATTTCGTGTTGCCTTACACCTTATAGGTCGGTGCATGTTATCACGCGATTCACGTGATGGCGTATACCATCCTCCCGGTGTAGGGCACTCGAAATCGTCTTCACCAATTATCCCGTGAACAATCTCATTTTGCCTTTATGAGATAGATATTCTGACCCTTTGCTTCGTTGCAGTCGATTTTCCCGGTGGTAGCTTTCCTTCTCATGCGACTACCGGTTGCAGCCGTGAGGTCTTCTCTTCGGCTTCTGTTAAACAGGCAATTGATCCGCTTCTGCAGTTCGACCGGGATCGTTCAGACGAATCTCGTTGCTTGATACGGGATGGAGGGCGTCACTATTTACGCCAACTCATCACCGATGCTCCTTTTACCGCGGATGCTTCATCCACCCAGGCTTTGAAGAAGCCAGATTTCCTGTTCGGGGATCATATGGAGGATCCCGACGTATTGACTCTCACTGAAGAGCATTGGCTAACTCTTGAGGAGAGTGCCCTTCTATATATTCCTTCCGTCCCTCGCCACTGTTCTTTTACTCATCTGGAGGGACAGGGTGTGGAGAGACGGATGTCTTGGAAACTCACTGATGACGCTGTGCGGGTTCAGTGCGGTTATGTTTCTCATGGAAAGAACCCTGGTTCCGGCGGATATCATCCTGTTCGTGGCCTACGACCCGGGATCATGGGTCTTGACGCCGCACCCCCGGGCGAGGTGTTTGCAGCTGCTCCTACAGTGAGGAACCGCTTGGCTCTTCTTGGGAGAAGGTTGCCTCACTCGGAGTACCGGTGCTATAGTTGGGCTTCTTCATTACCCAAGGGATGGTGGCCCCGCCTGACCGGCTACGTCTTGGGCCGTTGGGAGAAGATTTTGAAGAGTAGTGGCCTGTACGTGCCTATACGAGCTACTATGCATGGTCTCCCAGTCAGCTGTCGCCACTTCTTGGCGTTGTTGGAGACGTACATGCCTGATAGCAACACCTTCTTGACCGGTGACGGAGAGTTGGGATTGGCCCTCCATGAAATGCATCAGGTTTCCGGTCTTCCGATGGGAGATTACCCTTATCAGGAGTATTTTCCTTCGAACCAGCAGTTGTGGTGGTTGAAGCAAGATGATCCTGATATGTATGACACTCTCTGGGACCTCACCTGTCATTATCACACTTCCTTGATCTAGATTTCTCCTCCCGCGAAGACGAAGAGGAAAATCAGTTTGAAGCAGTTTGCCACTTATCTGTTCCCGAACTTGGAGGGTGCTTCCAGCGACCCCGTTCGTGAGCTAGATATTTTGACCGTCACTGCCATTAACGAGTTGGTGGAGAAGAGCGAGGCTCGTTCTTATACCATTGCCAGTGCTGAGGGAGCTTTCCCTGCAGGGACTAAGTTTTGCTCGTTCCTCCGCCGTGCGCAGAAGTCCATCGAGCCTCGGTCTCTGTTGGCAGGCTATCTTGCTCTATGGTTGAAGAAATGCGTTGTTCCTCATCAGTCTTCGGATGCCTGACCTCTTGAGGTGCTCTTTCCCGCGGTTCAGCTAGCTTATGGGAGAGAGCTTTCTCTGCTCCCGGCGATGGTTGCCAGCATCCATTGTGGGCTTAGGAGTGTGGTCAGTAGTTTTACTCAGGTGGGTCCTGAGCCATCTACCGAGCTTATCTGTCCTAAGGTTGAGCTTCCCTATGCATATCTGATGGCGTGGCTTGTTCTTCACCGTCCGGGCCTGATGTCGGCGCCTAGCGCTGTTGATGTTCCCGTCCCATACCTGCAGCTGTTGGAGAAGAGCAGATGGCTCAGGAGGAAATTCGAGGACGTTCAGCCGGAGCTTCAAGTCCGCAAGGGCTGGGAGTTCTTCAAGTGCTTCCCTCAGTTTTCGGGCCGTTATGGCGACGTTTTGACTGATGAGGAGAAACCCAGGAGTAACCGCACTATTCTCGACATCGGTTGTTTTCGTTGGTTGGTTAACATCCGTGTCAGATATCTTGTCTTCCGGGTGAAGAACCGATGCCATATAGAGCCTTACCTCCCCTGTCGTTTTGCTCGTCAATTCGGCTATGATCAGCTATACATCGGGAACCCTAGCCGCGGTTTGAGGGTTGAGGGAGGACTTGTTGACGGTGTGCGAGCATGGCTGTGGACCATGGCGGGCTGCACCGGGGCCCGCTTTGCTCTTCCCTCTAATAGGCGTAAGCCGATGATCACTTTCCTCAGCTGCAAGTGGTTCCTCTCTGCCTACGAATTCATAGGCGTGAAGAGCCTTTCAGAGTTAGAGTCCGATCATTCAGTACAAGCCGCCATGGTGGCTGCTCGTAAGGCTGAGGTTGCTCGGAAGCAGAGGAAGAGACGTGGCAAATCCTCTATCTCCAGCAGAGATGATACAGGGCCTCACCCTATGGATGACGAGGTCGAGACTCCTGAGGGGGAGTTTGTGGATATAGACACCGACCAAGAAGAACTCGGTGCAGGTTTTTCATACCCTTTGACTTCCTTTCTTGAATCCGGCTGGTATTCATAAACATTATCATTTCAGGTAGAACCACTGGCGATCATGAGCCATTTGCTTCCCATTCCCCGAGCTCAGGGCCTGGAGACCGAGCTGCTGTGAGTAGTAAGTCTGTGCATGATCAACCTGTAGGTTCCAGGAGAGCTGGTACTTCGAAGAGGAAGAAGACCGCTCATAAACCACCTATCGACCAGCGTCCGTGTGGAGCTGACTTAAGCGACATTGCCGGTGGTGAGGAAGGTAACCTCTTTTGAATATATTTTTTTGCCGCTTTGGGGTGATTTACTTTTGGGATTCATGATCATATTTTGCATTTCAGGGATCTTTGAAGAAGGTGAGCTTCCTTCGGATCCGGTATATCCTGAATCCGACCACATGGACTGCTTCATGCAAGAAATGTGCGACGCTCTTCATGATGGCTCCCTAGGTATTGACCTGAACATTGATCTTGAGCCGGCGAGCAGCGTCGAGCCCACCATCCCATATTCAGGTACATCTCCATTCGAAGATATCCTTCTTAGTAATTCTGCGCTTTGCTTTCTCTCTTGTACATCTTTCCGACACTTTGGTTGTCTTGCAGATGTTGCCAGAGAAGAGCTAGCTGAGGATGGAGCCTTTCCAGATGTATGTTTCGGGGAACGGGAGCATGCTCCTGTACCCAGCTTTTCGAGACCCGATGCTGGATTATTGGCCGACATGTTGGCCGAACAGACTTCGGGAAGACCTATGCGACCACTCTTCGGGAGTGATTCATTCACAGGTATATCTCCGATCCCACTTTTCTTTACTTGCCTAAATTTCCATTTTGGCTAATAAAGAAGTGTAACCATAGGACCAGGCGATGTGCCTGATGCTTCTACAGCTTCGGGCGCTTTCCGACCTCCTCCGAGTAGTACGACTGATTTGCCCACGAGGGTTGATACACCCCTCATGACCACTCCTGTCGTTACTTCGAATTCTGTCGGATCTCAACCCGAGGGGACTTCTACCGGCATGGGTATACCTCGAACTTCCCCTTCGGGTTTTCTGATTATTATTATTTTTTGATAGTCCCTTAGCTTCCTGTATTGCTGCTTGCAGGACCTCGATCCTCTCTTTATGAGCATGTTCACGCTCTTCTGGTCGATACCAATCCAGACAGAGACGTTTTTCGCATAGACCTTGGCCTCTTCACCACTTTTTATAACGGCATGATCGAGAGGCTTCTTCACAAAGAATGCTGTTTCGACCAGTTTAGGCGTTCCTTCTCCCGTCACATGATGATGATGAGGGAAGAAGGACACCCGGAGTTGGCCGACTCTTTTACTGCTGAATTCGCTGTCCTGGAGTCAGAGGTTCGAGAGCTGAGGGAGTTGAAGGCTGGTGGAGCTTCCTCTTTTGCATCTTCTCAGGTGGAGGATAGGTTGACGCAGTGGCGTGACCTGAGATCTTCCATTGGCAGCGAGCTCCGCTCATGCGAGCACTCTGTTGCACAGCTGATGGCCAACCTGGCGAGGAAGGACACCAGCAGAGCTGAGTTACTCAGCTCCCTAGATTCCACTCGTGCAGAGATAGCTAGGCTGAAGGAGGCCTTGGGACGTGCCGAAGAGTCTGCTGCTATAATCGCCGAGGACCTGGTTGGATTAGAGCGTTCTCGTGAATGGACGCTCGACAAGCTGGGATCAACACAGGAGGGATTGATGAAGCTGGGAACTGAAGCCGCGGAGGTCTTGAGCAGTTCCGAGGATTCTGTCCGAGCTAGCTTGCAGGCGGAGTTCGAGCAGAGCTACATGGACAGGCTTTCCTGTTTAGAGTCTCATATTCTTAGTCGTCAGCTGCATTCGGGTTGACGAACTTGTTGTTGTATGCTTTTGTCTTGATCTTTTATTAGAGACTCCCTATTTGCATCTTTTTACATGATGTTTTGGTACACCCCCAGCCCTTAATGCTATGATTTTGAATTCGTAAACTCTATTATTTTTTATCGGGAAAAGGGTACCTTGCACAGCGTATTAGGCGATGACTTATCCCTCCTTAGGCTTCGGGATAAAATTCCCCAGGTTTAAACCCTGGTAACTTTTTTCGGTCGGCAAAAGATTTTAAACCGGCTATACGTGTTAGGTATAGACTTATCCCTCCTTAGGCTTCGGGATAAAATTCCCCAGGTTTAGACCCTGGTAACTTTTTTCAATCGGTGAAAGATTTCAAACCGGCTATACGTGTTAGGTATAGACTTTGGGGGTTTTGGCAAACCCCCAGCCCTCAACGGGTTTGACGTGCCTTTACCGACTACCGTTTGAATCGGGCTAGCATGCGGATTATCTAAATCCGTTCCGCATGTAACGTTGTGCTAAGAAAATTGCTTCTCTTAGACTTAGTGCTATGATGTTGAATACATAGGCTTCGTCTTTCTTACGGGAATAGACTACCCGGCAACGTGTGTTAAGCGTTGACTTCATCTCTGTCTTTTCTAAAAGCAAAGACAGGGGAAAGTGCTACGATTTTGAATACGTAGGCTTCGTCTTTCTCACGGGAAAGACTACCCGACAACGTGTGTTACGTGTTGACTTCATCTCTGTCTTTTCTAAAAGCAAAGACAGGGGAAAGTGCTACGATTTTGAATACGTAGGCTTCGTCTTTCTCACGGGAAAGACTACCCGGCAACGCGTGTTAGGCGTTGACTCCATCTCTGTCTTTTCTAAAAGCAAAGACAGGGGAAAAATGGGAGAGGAAGAATTTTATATTCTATCTCCCAGCATTGAAGAGGAAGAATTTTATATTCTATCTTCAATGGGACAGGAGGTTCAATAGGAGAGGAAGAATTTTATATTCTATCTCCCATTGCTGAAGAGGAAGAATTTTATATTCTATCTTCAGTGGAAAGGAAACTCGAGGTGGGATCTCCACCCCCAGAATCCGACAGGTGAAACTAGGAGTGGGATCTCCACTCCGAGAATCAAAAAGTTCAAACGACCCTAACTGTCGTAAGGTTTGGTCATTTGAATCTGAAGAGGAAGAATTTTATATTCTATCTTCAGGAAGAAAGGAAACTCGGGGTAGGATCTCCACCCCCAGAATCCGATGGGTGAAAGTAGGAGTGGGATCTCCACTCCGAGAATCGAAAAGATTCGGATAACCCTAACTGTCGTAAGGTTTGGTTACTCGATTTGAAAGTGGACCTCTCGTTCGTTGGAGGAATCGAGAGGGGATTTTGGTTGTGGTCCTAACTGTAGTAAGGTTTGACCAAGTGGGAAATTTGAGAACGATCCTAACCGTAGAAGGGTTTGATCGATCGATCTGTGGACCTCTCGTTCTTTGGACGAATCGAGAGGGGAATTTGGCTTTGGTCCTAACTGTAGTAAGGTTTGACCAAGTGGGAATTGTGTGGTGGAGACTATGAGTAGTCAGAAACCACTGAAAGTTTCGTGAGGAAAGATTAATCCATTGAATGATTAGATCTCATCTCAGGAAAAGAGTGCTTGTGAGAGTTAGATTTTGACAAACAAGAATATTCGGAATTCGAACATTGATTTCTTGTTCATTGGCGACCGGGTTATCCCTAAGAATACCCCGATGTGGTATTCTTCCGGGAACTTCCCGGTACCTTAATTCTTTCTCAGAAGATACTAAGGATAGTATCTTTTCAGAAATTTGCCATTTATTGGCATCATGAGCCGGTCACCATCTTTGGTGACTAGGCGATAGGCGCCGTTCGAGTAGACTGTTTCTACTACGAACGGTCCTTCCCATTTGGGTTCGAACTTGCCTTTCTTCTTGGAGTTAAGGATCATAGGACGTCTTTCAGTCAAGACCAAATCCCCTTCCTTAAAACTCCTTTGTCGAACTTTTTTGTCGAAGGCTCGGGAGATTCTGGCTTGGTAAAACTCAATATGCTGTTGAGCTTCCAAGCGCTTTTCATCGAGCATCTCGAGTTCTTCGAGGCGTTTCTGATGTTGTTCTTCGGTCGTCATCTGGGTTGTAAGAGCGATCCGAAGAGATGGAATTTGGATTTCCAAAGGGAGAACGGCTCCACATCCGTATACCAATGAATACGGGGTTGCGCCGGTTGGTGTACGCACCGTAGTACGATAGGCCCATAGAGCTGCGCCGAGCTTATCATCCCAATCTCGCTTGTTATTCTTCACAAGTTTTGACAAGAGCTTTATGATAGTCTTGTTGAAGGCTTCTGCTAATCCGTTTGCTGTGGGATTATAAGCCGTTGACGAGATGTCCTGAATTTTGAACTTTTCGCAGAACCTTATGAAGGCGTTGCTGATAAATTGAGGACCATTGTCATGTATGATTCATCTTGGAACACCATGCCTGTAGATGATATGGTGCTTGATGAATGCAATAACGTTGCTCATCTTCACTTCTCTGAGTGGAACTGCTTCAGCCCATTTGGAGAAGTAGTCAGTGATCGCCAGGATGAACTGATCGCCTTTAACCGAAGGGGGATTTATAGGGCCAACAATGTCCATTCCCCAGGTCTCGAACGGCCACGACGTAACCGAAGGATGCAGGTGTTCCGGAGGTTGGTGCATGTAATTCGCGTGTACCTGACACGCGTGACACTTTCGGGCGTATACGATTGCCTCATGCATCATGAAGGGCCAAAAGTATCCCATTCTCCTGATGCGATCATAAAGCTTGGGACCAGGTTGGTGCGCACCGCACTCTCCTTCATGTGCCTCCTTAAGCACTTCTTCGGCTTCTTTGGTCGATAAGCAACGCAGCAGCATGCCATCATACCCCCTGCGGTATAGCGTTCGATTCTCCGTATTATAGTAGAATCTTGGAGCTCTTCGTCTGATCGACTCTCTCTCCTTCACGTCTTCTGGCAAGATCCCATGTAGGACATAGTCGATGATGGGGAAGCGCCAATCCCGGGGCTCGAACTCAGCCTGAGTTGTGTGCGCCTCCTGAACCTCTTCTTCCTTGTCGTCTTCATCGTGAAGCGGCACTAAGAGTTGGTGAGTTCTTACCGTAACAAACTGCTCTGTTCCGGGAGGCTGTGCCAAGGATACAGCTAAAGCTGCTAATGCATCCGCGTAAGTGTTCTGCAACCGCGGAACGTGCTCGATGAAGAACCCTTCAAATGATTCCGCCAGTTCTACCGCCATCTTGTGATACGGGATTAGATCCTGACTTCGAACTTCGTATTCCCCTTGGACCTGTTTGACGATTAGTTGAGAATCGCCGAAAGCTTCGAGATACTCAACCCCCAGCTCCTTGGCGAAGTTGAGTCCTATAATCAGTGCGTTGTACTCTGCCACATTATTCGAGCATGGCTCGGTCAATGAATAGGCTCGAGGCATCACATGTTTTCCCGGGGAAACTAAGACAACTCCAACTCCGGAGGAGACCTTAGAACACCCAGGAGCACTTGTGACACTAGCTGCTCGTGAAGCGTCGTCGAAGTACAAACGCCAAACTTGCTGGTGCGAAGTTGCGTTGACTTCATGAGTTTCATCAGGTAGGTCGTCGTACATTTCGGCGGTGTCCGTAGTTGGATTAGCTACCAAGAGATCACAGATGGCCTATCCTTTTACTGACTTCTGCTGTTTGAAGTGCAGATCGTATTGGGACAAGAGTAAAGCCCACTTCGCTAATCGCCAGCTCATGGAAGCCGGTTGAGTCATGAACACTCGGACCGGGTTAACTTTGGAGATGACATATATGGTCTGTCCGACCAAGTAATGCCGCATCTTTTGGATGGCGAACACTAGGGCGAGGCATTCTCTCTCAATCATGGGATATCGAGATTCTGCGCCTACCATGGTTCGACTTAAGTAATATACCGCCTGCTCGTGACCGTTATCGTCATCTTGTGCAAGCAATGCACTTAATGAGTGGCTCGTCGCCTTGACATAGATCAAGAACGGTTTGCCTGATTTCGGTGCAACGAGTACGGGAGGTTTCGAGAGATATTCTTTGATATCATCGAATGCCTTTTGACAAGCATCGTACCATACGAATGACACGCCCTTCTTTGTGAGCCTGGAGAACGGTTGGCATTTCCCCAAAAGGTTCGAGATAAACCGACGGATATAAGCCAATCGCCCTTGCAGTCCTCTGAGCTCCTTGAGGTTTCTCGGAGGTTGCAATTCATTGATCGCCTTCACTTTATCCGGATCAATGTGAATACCTTTGGTGGTGACGACGAATCCCAAGAATTTACCACTGGACATTCCGAGGAAAGACTTGGTAGGGTTCATCTTCAACTGATGGGCCCGCATCAAGTCGAACATGGTCTTTAAGTCTTTGATGTGATCTTTCTTATCACGACTTTTCACGACCAAATCGTCCATGTAGCACTCGACTGTCTTTCGGAGATGTTCCTGAAAGATTTTTGACATGGCTCGCTGATATGTAGCACCTGCATTCTTCAAGCCGAAGGGCATGACTGTGTAGCAGAATACGCCGAGAGGCGTTCTAAATGCAGTATGCTTCTCATCATCTGGATGCATCTTTATCTGGTTGTAACCAGAGAAACCATCCATGAAAGACATCCTCTCGAACCCGCACGTGTTGTCGATGATAACATCCGTGATGGGGAGAGGAAAGTCATCTTTTGGGCAAGCAGCATTGAGGTCCCTGAAGTCGATGCATATCCGGATCTTCCCGTTCTTTTTCAGGACCGGGACAATATTGGCAAGCCATTCGGGATGTTGCTCTTCCCGAATGAATCCTGAGTCGATGAGCTTTTTAACCTCAGCTTCGATCGCCTCCATCATTTGCGGACGAAACCGTCTTTGTTGTTGTTTGACTGGTTTGACATCCGGCTTAATGTTGAGACGATGCACTGCTACGTTTGGATCGAGACCTGGCATGTCTTCATAATTCCAGGCGAACACGTCGATGTACTCCCGGATAAGCGAAATCAACTCCTCCTTCTCTTCAGGTAATAGGCTGTCACTGATGAATATTGGCTTCGGATTTTCCTCGCTCCCCATATTCACCTGGACTACTTGGTCTTCGGTAGGAGGCTCTCTTTGCTCGAACCGATCGCCGTACTGCATGCTTAAGTGATGCACCCACGGGTCTTCCCATGTCGGCATCTCATCATCTTCTTCTATTGTCGTTGGATCAACCGTGACCATGTTCGACATTAGCTTCTTAAACATTTCACCAAGACTAGCGTCGGAATCCCAACCCGAAGAGTCGGAAGAATATCCCTTCCTAGTCTTGTTAGCAATTTGGTCGATGATTTGCCAGCCACACTCATCGTCTGATGAGACATAGCCTAGACCTCTTTTGTGGCGATAATAATCATCGGGTTTTCCCTTCGGTACATAGGCCATCCGGGGTGGAACCCGTGGACCTCAACCAAAGAAAAGACCCTCTCCGATCTTGAAGTCATACCCGTGCCTTTCCATCATGCTACGCGCTTTCGCATCGTATCTGGACAGATGACGGGCCGGTTTATCATCATCGTCTTGCTCTTCCATGAAGTGGTCGGGTATCGGAGATGCTCTTCCTTTGCCGTAGACGACCTCCTTTCCACCCCCAATCCCTGCGGGGATGATGAGCGTTGTTCCGCAAGGGTCGTGTACCTGCTTCTTCGTCAAACAAAATGATTGAAGAGGCATATACAAGTCAGGGTTAGCATAGAGTTCGTTAGTGATATCATCAAGACCCGTCGAGTACTCTAAATCATCGTTTATTGATAGTTCCTCGGCAAGTTGCCAATTACAACTATCTTCCGATGATTCATCATCGTCAAGATTGATTACAATGGGTACAATGTCGTTTAAAACAAAACCGCCATCATAATCAAACCCCGGTTCGGTATCAGCTTCATCTCCGCTGTCCGTTCCTTGGGCCGATGGTTCAGTATCGGATTCAGCACCGTATAAAAGGGAATCGGTAAAATAATTCTCCAATCCCTTAAACGGTTGCTTATCCGCGACCACCATCTTGACTTCATTATCTGTGCCCACATATTTAAAGCACTGATGTAGAGTTGACGGGACTATAAGGTTACCGTGGATCCAAGGTCGACCCAACAGTAAGTTATAGGATGTTTCCGCGTCAATCACATAGCATGTTACTTCCGACTTCAAATCCCCAATCTGGCATTTGATTCGGATCTTCCCCAAGGGTTTGGACCCGCTGGTGTTGAATCCATAAATCGTCATGCCAGTGGACGCTAATTTGCTAGTCGGGATTCCGAGATGATGCATCAATCGGAATGGCATGATGCTAACAGCGGAACCCGGATCGACTTGGATCCGGTTGACAACGCTGGAGCCAATATGCCCGGTGAAGTACAACGGCCTATCATGCTTTGAATTCTTTGTCTGCATGTCTTCTTTGGTGAAAGAGATGCAGGGAAAGTGATGAGCCGCCAAATTGCATTGTTAAGCTGAGGACTCCGGCTCTTCAGGAGATGGTTTGATTCGAGTCAAGAAGGCTTCCGAATCACTCAAAGCCTCTTGTAAGGCTTTCCTTGTATCTTTTGACAACCGCAGCAACTCATATAGAGTTATCCGGGCCGGGATGTTGGCCAATTGCGCCATAATGTCGAAATGGGGCTGAGAGCTTGTATTCCCCGGTTTGTCTCGCCCAATCGGATGATTGAATCGAGACTGCCTCGGGTTCTGAGCTTCTTGACGTACCGGCTCTTTTCCCTTATCCTTCTGTGGGATTTTCTCCGTGGCTGCTGGCGTTGGGGGAATTGCTGCAATCCCTAGTTCTGCCAGCGTCTTGGAAGGTGGGGTTTTGGTACCCAACTGCTCGGAAGCATCCGGGTACTTGAAATGATATTCATTCCCACTTCGGGTTGTAAAAGCTTCTTGCTCGTCTTCAGAAAGCGGGAAGGTTGGAATTTTGTCGTCATCCACCCCCGGTATAGCAGAGGCCCCACAACAGGATTTGCCCTTCCTCTTCGACTTCTTCTTGTTCTTTGTGGAAGAGGTCCCGGCCCATTGTTCATCTGCGATCAAGTCCGGATGAACCCACAAAATCTCGCCGTTCGGGGCTGTGTGTGGCACAAGCCCTTTCTGACGTTGTTGGTGCGGATCATCATTCACCGTCTTCACCGCCGCTTTGATCACCGACTCGTGTTGGAACCAACTCGAGGGAACAGATCCAAAGCTAATGGATACGGTGTTTGCGCCCACCTTCTTCTCCTTGGGCTGCTTCATAGTAATAACCCCAACATCGATTAGGGCCTGAATCTTATCTTTGAGAGCGTAGCATACCTTGGTAGGATGGTGCACCGCTCGGTGGAATGCGCAGTATTTCGGATCGTTGACCCTCTTGGCATCTTCTTGATCCTGAATCGGCGGTAGCTTGATCTTGTTGTTCTCCACGAGGTATTTGAAAATACCCGGGATTTCATCCTCTTTGAACGAGTAGACCTTTGGGAACCTCGGCTCCCTAACCTTTTGCTTCTGGGGCTGTTGCTGCCACCTGGGTTGTTGAGGCGCCCTCTGCTGCTGCTGTTGCGGCTGCTGTGGCTGTTGCGGCTGTTGCGGCTGTGCTTGCACCTCAAAGACTTGATTTGCGACCACCGCATTTGCATGCGCCTTCCCTTTACCCTTGGGGGTAAAATTTGGTTGCGGGGCATTATTGGGTATTTGCCCTCTCTCCGCCTTCTTTCTCTTGAGGAATCGCTCGGCTCGCTCTCCCCGCATCTTCAAATCCTTCCAGGTTTTAGACGGCGCCATTCCCATGGCTTCAAGGATGTCGAGCGTCAAGTTGTTGTGACAAGTTTCGAGGATGAAGTCCTCGCTGACCGGATCCCTGCAATTCATAGCTTTGTTCCGCAATCTTTTCACGAAGTTTTCAACCGTCTCGCCGTTCTTTTGTTTTTCGTCGAACAGCGTGCCGATTGAAACCTCGGTGTCATAATCAAAGAAATTTGTTAGAAACATGTCCTCCATGTCATCCCAGCCGTTGATGCTCCCGGGCTTGAGACGGCGATACCAATCGAAGGCAGCTCCACGAAGAGTGCCGACGAATGACCGCACCATGAGGGGCTCATTTCTGGAAATGATTCCTAAATGAGACTTGAAATAGATTAAATGTTGGGTAGGGGAACCCTTCCCATCAAACGGCGTAAAGTTAATCAAGTTAAACTTTGCCGGATATGGGATTGATTCCCACTCCCTTAGGTAGGGACAGGGTATACCGGATCTTTTTACCTCTTGAGCGTTCATCAATGCATTGATTTTGCTCTCCAGGTCTTTCATCTTCTTGTCATCGCTCGTCTCGGCCTTTGAGTGGCTTCTGGGAGAGGCGACGTGGTCCTCTTTTGCATTATCTTCCGCGGGACCACCCCCATTGTCAGTGTTGACAGGAGGGATATTGATATTATCCGCCTCCCGTTCATTCTCTTCTGGATTCGGGGTATTGCGACGACCGGGCTCTCCTTGGTGAACCGTCAGCGCCGCAATTTGTTGGTCGTGCATCTCCCTCATTCGCTGCAGGGTCATCTCCATTTCGAGTTTGAAGCTCTCCTTCTGCTTGGCCAGGGCTTCTTCAAGTATCTTGGACACTTGTTCAGCACTGATCATGAGCGATTCGTAAGGTTGGCCCGCACTCGAGGCCGTGTCATCGGATGCCACCGCCGAGCAGGAGTCCGAATCAGCCTCTGACTCTTCTCCTTCTAAGGAGAGCCCAATTGGTACCCTTTGGTAATTCTTTTGGCCGCTGGTTCCGGGCCGCAACCGTGTCATGCACCAGGATATCTCGGCAAGCTGTTCTATGCTGAAGGGTTGTGTTGAATTTCCCCTGCCGGTCATGTTAACCGACACTCTTGGATACTCGTCTTCCCGGCGGAGCAATTTCTTCTTGTGGAAATGCCTCGGCTTGGAGAGTCTTTCGAACACCGAAATTCTTCTTGGAGGACCGTTACAACAACACTCGGACAGCACCGCCTTAATGATGTTTGCACACGGGCATCGGGGCTCCATATCCTGCATACATCTTTTTCGGGGCTTTTCCATACCCCCAGCTCTGTAGTACAACTCATCAGCTTTATAGCTGGAGCAACCTACAGAATGTTGGTATGTGTTCCCCGATATAACACTCTCATCCTCAGATGAGTGCGCCTCCCTTCGGGGATGCAATGCCTTGTTTGATTTTTCAAGAGTGGCCCATTCAATTTTACGCTTTTGCGAGCGTATAAACTGAACGGGCTCTTTTAATTCGACTCGCAATCCGATGCGGTCGGTGATAGGGGATTTCCCTTTCTCATCTTTCTTGGGGGGATTGATTCCACCCCCAGTCTGAATTTTAATTTGGGGACCTTTCAATGGTCCCAGCCGTTCTTTGACGGGTATTCTCCCTCGGTTCTCCGGTAAGGGACCGAGGCGACCCGACAAAGGAACCTGGGATCTTGAATGATCCCCTTGTTTACCTGGCTCCGTTGAGGGTGCCGGTACAGGAGGAACAGGCTCTGATTTGGCTGAACTCCGGGTGATAGCCTCACCCTTCTTGATTTGAGGTGTTGGGTTTGTTTTGCGTACCCATACCAGTTTGCTTGTAGATGGCGTTTTGACCGCCGTTTCTTGCTGCATCTCTTCCGCCTTCCTCAATAGGGCCCGGGCATGCGCAAGTAAAGCACGGCGCTTCTTGATTCGCTCCTCGAGCGTGGAGCGGTTCCTCTTGACACGGATCCACTCGTTTGCTTCCGATTTGGAGGGGAGGTTGATTGCTTGCCGTTGCTCTTGTCGCTGCCTCGACTTCAAGTCCTCTGCATAGCGCACTCCATCTTTCAACTCCCTGGCTTTGGCGAGTTGTTGAGCGAGACGTTGACGACGCCTTTGGAGCGCTCTCTTTGATGGAGTTGGAGCAGCATCACCTATCGCCTTTGTGGCGGTTGTGAGGGCCGGATCTACAGCCTTAACCACGCTGAACGACGCGGGGCCGTTGCGTGGTACGGGCGTAGTGGCAGCGATGGCGGGGTCTCGGATTGAGGAGTTGGAGATCCCGTGAGCCCTTTTGGGAGATGAGTTCTTCCTACGCCGTTGCGGAGAGGCGGATCTGGAGGAGGAGGAGGAGAGGTACTCTTCGAACTTCTTCTGATCGAACTCGTATTCGATCTCTTCATTCACCCGGATCTTGAAGGCCGGTTGCGTCACTCCGATCTCGGCAGCGAGGTCGGCGGCTCCCACTGTGGTCGCCAGCTTGTTTTTGTGAAAAGTTGCTGTTTTCATTGCTTTTCTCTTTTTGAGATCTGTTACAACTTCAAGCGTTACAACAGAATAAAATGAAAACAAAAGGATTACAGCTTTTCAGAAAATAAACACGAGATCCCGTTTTGGTGCGGTCTCGCTTGCGTGGGTTGTTGGCCTGTGACGGGGATGTCGATATCCGTGGACCGCCGACTTTTCAGATCCTTCCCGGTAAAATCCGGCAGAGTTTCGTCTATCCGCGTGGGATTTAGAAACAGAACTTCGTCGATCCGCGTGAGATCTAGAAGTTATAAGCGTATATCTCGGCTAAAACGAGATAATAGCTCTTCTTAGTGTCACCGCTAAAGAGCAACACTAAGGAAAAGAAGGGGTGAATGAAGGGGACTGATGAAGAACTCCTTACTCCTCGTTCCGGCAGAGCTTCGCTGCTTTAAAAATCAGGCTCCTTGCTCCGGCAGGGCTTCGCCGCTCCTCTTTAAAATTTCAGATCTCGAGGATAATCCTAAGATCAGAAATTTCTCTCCCAAAACCAAGGCCAAGAGAATGGAGGCCCTAGGGGCCTATTTATAGGAAACCAAGGGGGGGTAGGGGCTCAAAAAAGCATGAGGACACCCCTGGGTGTCTCGGATCAAGGGTGTCTCGGATTTTCTGAGACACCCCCGGGGTGTTTCGTGTCATCCGAGACGCTCCGCGGTGTTCTTTGATTGCTTTCGCTATAGTGCCTTTATCCGGACTTGGATTTGACTGATTCCGGTTGTGTTGGAAGCCCGTCGAGGAGTTCACGAAGGGCGTTGCTCCGTTTGCAGTGATCGAGGGGTTTTTGGTCAACCCGTATTCCTGTTGTCCCGATGTTCTGTCGGTTCACGTAGTCCGTCGGTTCGCTTCAATCGTTCACCGACGTCATTTGAACTCTTGTGAACCGGGTAGTGACATCCAATCGTTGCTTGTTAACACCGAGCTGTGTGCGGGGACTATTGGCAATTTTCGATGCCTACAGTTGTGGACCGTGACTGGATGTACTGGTACCAAGTTCAGTCTTCCGAGTGCTGATCGGCAGTTGAACCTTACTTTCTTGAGCTGCAAGTGGTTGTTAGCAGCCAACAAGACTATCCCTGTGAAGCCGATTGCAGAGCTAGAGGCTGAGGAAGCTTCTCAGGTTGATTCCCGCAGGATTTGGGAAAACGCTCGGTCACAGAGGACACGGAGCAAGACTCGTCGGATTGATGAAGAGGGACAAAGGTTCCACTCTACAGACGAGGCTTCAGGCGGAGATCCTGAAGATTACGATGACCTTTCCGAGAGAGGTTAGTCATTCATCTTTTTCTTCTGCTTTCCAGAATGATTGAAGCTGACAATAGTTTGATGATTCAGGGACCATTGGTGACCAGGAAGAAGAGTTTCGTCATCCTCCTCGAGCGAGACCTTCGACTAATGCCCCTGCTGCTAGGCGGAAGAGATTAGCCCGTAAGCCGCGTGCAGCTTCTCGAGCTTCTGATATGGACCTGGCTGGTGATGATCCTGCTAGTGACGGAGGTAACATCTACCCTGAAAACCATCCTCTTGATTATTCAGCACATTGACTCATGCCTTTCCATCTCTATATAGGAGAGCGTGGAGAGAACGAGATGAGTCCTGATCCTGCTCCTGTATCTTCTGGTGAGCCAGACTCGCTCCCCCACGTAGACAGGCCTATAGGAGTTGCTGACATTGAGGAGAATATCAATGTAGGACCTGATTCCGTGAATCCAGGTACATCTACCATTGACAATGTATGATTCAGAATTTGTGCATCCTCTAATTATTTCCGTACTTCTTGCTCCTTCAGATAATTTGTAAGAGGCGAACGTGGATTTTGGAAATGAAGAGGCTAATGCACCCGTGAAAGGTAACTCATTTCTATTGATTGTAGTCTCTTCATTCTTCTTTGGTACTTATATCCTCTTTGTAGGCATCAAAAATCGCCGATAGGTCCCCGCAAACAGCTCAGTGTTAACAAGCGACGATTGAACGTCACTACCCAGTTCACAAGAATTCAATTGACGTCGGTGAGCGCCTGAAGCGAACCGACGGACTACGTGAGCCGACAGAATCTCAGAATCACGGGGATACGGATTGACCGAAAACCCCGCGATCACCGCAATTGGACCAACGCCCGCCGTGTCCCGATCATCCCACTGATAATCCAACCATCGGGATCAACAGAGCTCTTCGTCAGAATTCCAACGCATCCGAAATCACTCAGATCCGAGTTCGGACGAAAAGTCAACGAAGAATCAACGACGGGACAACGGCAGAACAACGGTAGCACCTCGGACTAGACTGAGGCACCCAGGGGCATCCCGGCAAGGTCGAAACACCCGAGGGGTGTCTTGGCAAAGCCAAGACACCCCCAAGGGGGTGTCCACGTCCCCTTTGGTCCCCCCCCATTTGGCTATAAATAGGCCCCTAGGGCCTCCTTTGTGAGGGGCTCCCAATTCTTGGCTGAATTATCTTGGCTTAGAATTGCTCTTGGTCTGAAGCGGCGAAGCCCTGCTGGAGTAAGGAGTGAGGTCTGAATTTTGAAGCAGCGAAGCTCTGTCGGAGTGAGGAGTAAGAAGTTCTTCATCAGCCCCCTTCATTCATCCCCTTCTTTTTTCCTTAGTGTGGCCCCTTAGCGGTGACACTAAGAAGAGCTATTATCTCGTTTTAGCCGAGATATACGCTTATAACTTCTAGATCTCACGCGGATCGACGAAGTTCTGTTTCTATATCCCTTCGCGGATAGACGAAACTCTGCCGGATTTTCTCGGAAAGGATCTTGATCGACCGGCGGTCCACGGATATCTACGTCCCCGTCACAGGCCAAAGACCCACGCAAGCGAGACCGCACCAAAACGGGATCTCGTGTTTATTTTCGATAAAGTTGTAATCTTTTGTTTTCATTTAATTCTGTTGTAACGACTGAAGTTGTAACAGATCTCAAAAAGAGCAATGAAAACAGCGACTTTTGACGAAAACAAGCTGGCGACCACAGTGGGAGCCGCCGACCTCGCTGCCGAGATCGGAGTGACGCAACCGGCTTTCAAGATCCGGGTGAATGAAGAGGTCGAATACGAGTTCGACCAGCAGAAGTTCGAAGAGTACCTCTCTTCCTCCTCCTCCAGATCCGCCTCTCCACATAGGCGCGGGAAGACTCCACCTCCCCGAAGGGCTGGCAGGATCTCCAACTCCTCAATCCAAGATCCCGCCGTTGCTGCTGCTACACTTGCACCACACAACGTCCCTGTGTCGTTCAGTGTGGTCAAGGCTGTAGATCCAACCGCCACAAAGGCGATTGATGATGCAACTCCAGCTCCATTAAAGAGGGCTCGCCAAAGACGGCGTCAACGCCTCGCCCAACAACTAGCCAAAGCTGCTGAATCAACGGATGGGATCCACTACAACGAGGATCTAAAATCCAGGTATCGCCGAGAACAAGAACGGCAAACAACCCACCTCCCCTCCAAAACAGAAATGAACGAATGGGTTCGTGTGAAGAGGAATCGCTCCACCCTCGAGGAGCGAATCAAGAAGCGTCGAGCCTTGCTTGCGCATGCTCGGCTCCTTCTACACAAGGCGGAGGAGATGCAGAAAGAAGAGGCGGTCAAAAAGCCGTCTACGAACAAATTGGTGTGGTTGCCAAAGTCAAGACCAACACTTCCAACGAAGATGGGTGGAGTTATATCCCGAATCTCTTCAAAACCAGATGTCGTTTCTCCTGTTCCGGCACCTTCAACAGGGCCAGGTATGAACGGAGACCCTTCAAGTTCCAGGGCTCCTTTGAAAGGTCGCCTCGGTCCCTTACCGAAGAACCGAGGAAGAGTACCTATCAAGGAACGACTAGGACCATTTAAAGGTCCCCAAGTTACAAACCAAGCTGGGGGTCAAACCAATCTCCCCAAGAAAATTGATAAAGGGAAAGCCCCTATTACCGACCGCCTTGGATTGCGAGTCGAAGTACAAGAGCCCGTTCAATTTATACACTCACAAAAGCGTAAAATTGAACGGGCCATTTTTGAAAAAGCTAACAAAGTGTTGCACTCCCAAAGGGAAGCACACTCATATGATGATGAGGGTGTTATACCGGGGAACACATGCCAACACTCTATAAGTTGCTCCAGTTATCAAACTGATGAGTTATACTATAGAGCTGGGGGCGTGGCTAAGTCTCGAAAGAGATACGCTTAAGACATGGAGCCCCACTGTCCGTGTGCTAACATCATCAAGACGGTATTGTCAGAATGCTGCTGTCCTCGAACCTAAAAGAGAGTCTCGGTGTTCGAGAGAATCTCCAAGCCAAGGCATTTCCGACAAAGAAGAACGGTGATTAAAGACGGAGAAATTCCGAGGGTCACCGCTAACATGACCAGAAAAGGGACATCGGCACAGGACGATCTTGAGTCAGAGCTATCTCAACGTGTAACACGTCTGCAGTCTGGAGCCATCATTCGAGCAACGTATGGTAGGGTTCGGACAAGATTACCTTCAGGAGACGAGGAATCCGATGCTGGCTCGGCGGTCGCATCTGATAATACCGTATCCAGCGAAGGACATCCTCATGAATCACTTATGATCAGCACCGAGCAAATAACCAAGATCATTGAGGATGCTCTAGCTAAGCAAAAAGAAACATTACAAGTCGACATGGAAATGGCTATGCAAGAGATGAGACAAGTGCATGATCAACAAATCCAAGCTTTGTCAAATCGGCTAGTTGAATCCAGCCGTCGCAACCATGCTAACCAAGCAGGTAATGATTCAGAGGTGGATGAACGTCTCAATGCTGAGAACCCTCTCCTGGACCAGAACACTGGGGGTGGTCCCATTAAGGGCAATAATACCGGGGGTGGTCCCACCAAAGATGATGATGCTGGGGGTGGCCGCATAATTCCTCTCAAAAATTATCCAAAGAAGGATACAGATGAGGATGAAAGGATGAAGGATCTCGAGAGCAAAATTAACGCATTAATGTCTGCTCGAGAGGTAAAGAAGACCGGAATTCCTTGTCCTTACCCGAAAGAGTGGGACTCGATTCCGTATCCGGCGAAGTTCAACCTAATCAATTTCACGCCATTCGACGGGAGGGGTTCGCCTACTCAGCATCTAATTTACTTCAAGTCCCACTTGGGCACGATCTCCGGCAATGAAGCCTTGATGGTTCGGTCATTCGTCGGCACCCTTCGCGGGCCTACCTTCGATTGGTATCGACGTCTTAAATTTGGAAGCATTAATAGCTGGGAGGACTTGGAGAGCATGTTCCTCACTCATTTCTTTGATGATGATGATGAAGTGTCGATCAGGACACTCTTCGATGAGAAACAAAGAAACGGAGAGTCGGTGGATACATTCATCAAACGCTTCCGTAATCAGGCAATGAACTGCAAGGATCCCATCACGGAGGAATTCATCTTGCAGACTTGTCATAACAATTTGTCCATTAACATCCTAGATGTTATGGGAGTGGAGCCGCTCAAGACATGGAAGGATTTGAAGGCCCGAGGAGAGCAAGCTGAGCGATTCCTCAAAAGGAAGAAGGCCGAGAGGAGCCAACCGATGGCTAATTCTCCAAACTCGAACTTCGCCTCTCATGACGCGGGCAAAGCACCTGCAGCGGCTGCTAATCAAACATCACAACAATAACCCCGGAGGCAGCAAAAGACTTCAGAACAGAGGCCTCAAAAAGAGTACTCCTTCAAGGACGAAGATATTCCAGCCATCTTCAAATCCCTCCTTGACAATAACAAGATCAAGCTCCCACCGATTGTGAATCAGGAGGAAGCTGACGATATTGCGGATCCGAAATACTGCGCATACCACAGGAGGATCCATCACCCAACCAAGGCGTGCTTTACACTCAAGGATAGCATCCAAACCATGATTGAAGCCGGCGTCATAACGCTAGAGTGAGCCGGTTAAGAACGGCAAAACTCCGAAGAGTATATGAGTATAAACTGGTTCTCAAAACTCCGATTGGTATAAGAGTATAAACTGCTTCCTGAAACTCCAACGAGTACACGAGTATAAACTGTTTCTCAATCCTCCAACCGGTATAAGAGGCTAAACTGCTCCCTGATACTCCAATAGGTATATGAGTCTAAACTATTT